>CANSZD010000780.1:562500-751964 GCA_947648045.1 Beta corolliflora
ATAAGTGAAATTACCTTAAAAGTGAAGACTTTGATTTTTAATTTAGCCCACAAATTCTTGATTTCTCACTTTCGGACATCCCACAATCAAAATTCCTAACTTTGTTCTTCCCGTATTGTAATTTGTAAACCAAAGTTTGAATCTTTTTTTTGGATGATAAAAGAAATTGGATTCTTGGATATGAGTTGAGTGGAGTTGAATATGAATCGCAAATAAATAGCAAAAAAAATTATCCCCATTAGAAATCTTCATTTTTGGTGGTGTTCTTGAGGAGAATTGGAAATATGGAAGGAGTAATGAAATTGAGATTTTGTTGGCTAAAATTATGGAAATGAGATGATTTCTTGAATAAAGAGTGAATATTAATTTTAATATGGAAAGTTGAATAATTTCATGATTTTTTGGGGATTTTGATTTATGAAGAGGAGAGAGAATTGTGGAGAAGAAGATGGAAAGTTATACTCTTATTCTCTATTCTTGCGGGACGCGGTTTAGTATGCGGGAGATTCCAAATAATTTTTTTTTCCTTTTCTCCTCCCATTTGCAACCAAAATTGGGCCCCAAAATTTTTGAGGCCCTGTTCCACAGAACCTGTTGAACCGGTATTGGACCGGGCCAGCATCTGATCATCATAATCATCTTATACTTGCGCCTAATACGCCAAAGTTATTACAACCATATTTACGAGACGAAACATCAAAAAGCAACCACTCCCTCCGTTTTCTTTTGTTGTTCCTATTTGGAATCGGGGAAGAAACAAATGCAACTCAAAAAATGGCAAGATTCCACTATTTTAATTAAAATAAAATTATAAAGATTCTAACCCTTTTGAGTTATTCCATGTTATGCAACCAATAATACAAAAAGTTTAAGGGGTAAAAGAGTAAAGTAACTACAAACTAGTGTGAACACATTTATTGCTCTTTGAGTTATTCTATATTAGACAACCAATTAGACAAAAGTTTGAGGGTAAAAAAGGTGAAAAATGACTACTCAATAGTGTGAACACATTTATTGCTACTTAAAACTAATGGGAAATTTAATTAATAAATTATACTATTTATGGAAAGATTCAAAATAGGAACAACATATTGAAATTTCCCAATGGGAAATACTGGAACAACAAAAGAAAACGGAGGGAGTACTTTTTATGGCTTGTTCAATATTCGATTCAAGATCCGTGCAAATCAATAACCTAGACGGAGGTACAATTTCTGAAGGTCAATCAAACTAAAAAAGTTTATTTTCTTTCCTATTGTCATTTTTTATTGAAGTTACTAACACTCCATTCATGATGCAGATTGTTAACGTATTCCTGCGACTGTAAATCTCTATTATATAAGCCAAGGGAGGAGTTATGGTGTCCCCTGTAAAATTACTTTTCAGCCCTTTCCTTATAAAAAAATGCTTATTTTAAAATATTCAATTCCTTCTTGTTCTATGATTATGTGTAGTAAGGAAAGTTTAGATTGTCTAACTTTAATAAAATGTAATATATGCATAAGACCATTCCCGAAAAATATGCTTGAAAAGAGAAATTTTCGATTGAAAATTAAATTGATAAAACTAGAGCAATTCCAAACAATTACAAAGTGACAACGTACAAAGTTTCTTTCTACCTATAAGAACATACATTAACAATCCATAAACATACCAAGAAAAAAAAGAGGATAGTCCCAACTTTTTTTATTTTTTGGCTTTTGTAAATGTCGTATGTGTCGATTAAGATAGTTTATCATTTTATTTATTTAAAGGTTCGTAGTAGTCGTTTGTGTCAGTTAGGATAATCCATCTCATTGACGGGTCGTTGTATACTCGCCAAATATAACCTAATTTATCCAATATATGAGAAGTATAGGGTCGAAATCCACAAGGAAGTAGGGTTAAGTCAAGAGTTAATTAGCTAACTACAATGACCTAAATCAATTTTTGGGTTTTGATTGAAAGTTTAGCAATGATTCTAAATTCTAATTAAACTAGGAAATTTGCAAAGTAAATCAATGAACAATTAAAGGAGATAAGACAAGTGTAAAGAAACTAGGGGATTAGGGGGATTCACCAACACTCAATCCAAGAATCCAATCATCAAACCCAAGGGGAAACAAATGGGGGATCACAAGGGGAAAAACACGGACATATGAACTCTAATTACTCTCTCGAGCTAATTAGAGGAGCTTGATTAGTCGCTCATGACCTATTCTCATGGCATGAGCAACCAATCTAGCCAAATCAAGCACAACATGATTAATCAAGCTTCCCTAAACTAGAAAATGCCTATTTTCATGGAAATCCTAGTCTAGCAACCAAACTTAGTTTATTCCTAGCTTCATCTCTCAATCCTTCACTAGGAATTCCAAATATGTAAGTTAAGTGGTGATCAAGCACCCAACAAACCAAGTAAAACAAGTTTGATCAACAAGTTCAACCCCAAAAATTAACCCCCTAACTTAGATCTAAGATCCAAAGAGTAAATGAAGGTTACATCCCTTCCCCTAGTAAGAAACTACTCACACATTATGGAAATAAAACAAAACAAAGCTTGAAATAACTTAATCACCATAACCATGGAGGAAAAGAGGAAAATTGCAAATAATCAACTAATAAAGCAAGATATAAACAAACAAAGCATGAAATAAGCAAGAATAATGGAAGGGAAGAAGAAAATAAACAAAGATTACCAACTTTAAGCTTTCATAAATGAAGAATGGAGATCCAAAAGCTTCAAACTTCCACTTTTCTCTCTCCTAGGGTTTTGCTCTAAACTTGAACGCTAAAACAAGATCTAATTTCTCTCTAATCTCTAGTTAAAATTTGCCTAAGATAAAATAAGAGGAGTCCTTCTTTTATAGTCATAAGAAATAAAACAGAAAATTACAAAACAGCCCCCGAATTAAAACAAACAAAGTCGCAAAACCGTTTCCGGAAAATGACCCGACCCGGGGGGGTGACATGACCCGAGCTCTCGGGTGACCTGACCCGAGCCCTCGGGTCACATGACCCGGGCGGGTCAACTTGTCAGGGGCCATGGGAGTTTCTCAAAACTGGCGACCCGGACGGGTCTAAGAACCCGAGCACTCGGGTTGGATGACCCGAGTCCTCGGGTTACCAGACCCGGGCGGGTCTGCTGCAAGGTATGCGCTGCTTTGTTGGCTGGGCTGACCCGGGCGGGTCCACACACCCGGGCCCTCGGGTCAGCCACTTCTTCCATTTCTTCTCTTCTTTCGAGCTCCTTGGTACTCCATTTCTTCAACACTTTGCCTCGGGCTTGTGCATAGACCCTCCAAACGTGCTCCCAAATCCCAAAATATAAACAAACACCCAAAGAAAGAGCGCAAGGGAGGAAAATGCACAAAAAGAAAGAAAAGGAAAGAACTTAGCCTAAATTAGCCTAAAAGCTATCACAAAAACTATTAAAAACTAAGCATAAATCAAGCATATAAACCGATCATCACTCATCATTATATTTTTATATAGATATATGTCATGATTATTTGATATATTATGTAAAAGGCAAATGCTAATTCAAATATATTAAAAAATAGGCTTATACCATCCAAGTTCTCAATGTAATGGTACGCAATAAATTACACATATATTAAAGAGATTAGCATATATCATCCAATGATATCAACCTATAGTACAATATGATAACTCAAGTAGGCGGAAGGTTCCGTACGATCTTGGGGGTATGCATACTAAGGTGATGGATGTGGAACGGAACGAAACCGTATTTACATTCCATCTAATAGACCAAATTGTATATTAAGGATTAAGTAGCCCGTATGATTCTAGAAAGATGACGGTGCCCGTTCGATGCCAATTAAACTATAAAAATGAAATGTAATATTCTTGTAGTATCATGTCTAGGAATGTTTATTATTATTCTATTTAGGTTTAATGTATTATTTAACTGATTATATACGTACTCAGCATAGCTGATTGTTTGTTATTTGTGATGTTTGTTGACCTGTGATGAACCATTGATATTTCAATGGGGATCAGATTAGGTATGTTGGTGATGCTGCATGTTTGGGCATACGGGGGATATTTTATGGTTTATAAACTCTTAAGTATTTTTGTTGAACTTATAGAATTATTAGTATTCGTAGTTAATGATTTGAATAAAAGGGGTTAATGGTGATTCCCGAGTTGTAGTTTAAAGTAAACATTTTATTTCCGCTGCAATGTAGTTTTTCTTAATAAGGAGTTGTTAACGTTTTAATTTCAATAAGCCTTGCGTTTCACCGCGGCGGTAATACTCCCAAAGTCGATGCAACGTAGTTTAGACGTGTATGGATTTTGGGGGTGTTACATATATTATGTAGAACATAATACAATTTTCTATTTTATTCAAAAAGAACATTTTTCGTTTTCACTTTGAATAAATTTTCATTACATGTAGAACATTTATCAGTTTGATGTGGAACATAATACAATTTTCTTGAAACGGGACTTCTTTCCTTTTCATTTTGAACAATGAGGCGTTTCTATAGAACATATTATCATTTAATATAGAAGATTTTGACCTTAAGTTAGAACATTCTAATGTTTGAAATAGTACATATATGAAAAAGAACATTTGTCATTTTCATTAGAACACCTACTGATTTCATGTAGAACATGTTGTCATTATTATTTTATTTTTGTGATTTTAGGGAAGAAGACTCGTGTTGTTGAGTTTGAGGAAGGTTCTGAATCTGAGTTGCTACAGAAGCAAGTGAAAAATGATGAAGAAGCTTTTGAATTGTACAATGAGTATGCTTTTAAGTTTGGTTTTGGTGTTCGTAAGGGTAAAACAAGGTGTAGGGTCAAAGATGGTAGTCTTTGTATGAGACAAATGGTTTGTTGGAGGGCTGGTTTCAAGAATGTGAATAATGTAGGACATAAGTCGTATTCAAAAGTTGATTATAGAACTGGTTGCAGAGCTTATGTGCAGTTTCATGTTGATGAAGATGGTGTTTATACTTTGGTTGCACATGTGATGGGACATAATCATACAATGGTTCCACTTCATGAGCGTCATTATATTAGGTCACATAGATTAGTGCGTTTTGAGTAGTTGGCATTTATTTCGAACTTGAAGAGAAGTGGAATTCCTGTAGCGGATGCTATTCGGGTTATGAGGAAAGAAGTTGGGGGTTCTCCTAACCTAGGTTTTACTGTTAGTGATGCCTATAATGCTCTTGCTGCTGAGAAGGTTAAAAGTATTGATTTTTCAAACTCAAATCAGTTGATAAAGTTTTTTGCACAAAGGCAAGTAAGTGAGGCTGATTTTTATTATGATGTGCAGTTGGATAATTGTGGGAATTTGGTTAGTTTTTTTTTTGAGATGGGAGGATGAAAAGGGATTATTTGATTTTTAGTGATGTTGTGATTCATGATACGACATATCGTACAAATAAGTATGAGTCGATATGTGCATTGTTTGTAGGAATGAATCATCACACGGACAATATCATGTTCGGATGTGCTTTCCTGCTCAGTGAGAAAAGTGATTCATTCGTTTGGCTATTTGATTCATTTGTGAGATCAATGGGTGAAAAAAACCAATCACTATGATGATTGATCAGTGTGCAGCAATGGCAGCGGCATTGAAAGTTGTTTTGCCATCAGTGAACCATCGTCTATGTACTTGGCATATTGGTCAGAATTCAAAGAAGAACATTCCAGACTTGTGGGCACAAGATGATTTTGTTGATGTCTTTAATATCATTCTGAAGTACAGTGATACAATTGCGGAGTTCGAATTCTATTGGCAAAGGTATAATTTGATTCTTCTGCAATTTTATTTTCTCATTTGATGTGTTTATATGTTGAACATATTTCTGTCAGAAAAGAAACATTGCTTATTATGTAGAACATTGTCTTCCTCCATTAAGAACAAATGTGTATTCATGTAGAACAATCATGCATTTGATGTAGAACATTTCATTTTTCTATTTAGAACAACTGTTTACTCATGTAGAACATAATGAATTCGATGTAGAACACCCTATATTAGAAATGGAACATGTAACTATTATCAAAAGAACATATGCTCTTATACTAGAACATTATCTCTTTATTTGTTAGGAAAAATTGTTTTAAATAAGTCAACCTTTGCGCGGTCTTCCCATTTTAAGTCTACCTTTTGATTATCCAGATTGAGTTAGGCTTGTATATTTTTCTTCTATTGAGTTTTAACTTTGTTTGTGACTTGTTTAGTAGGTTACTTATGATACATGTTACAATGTCCCTTCTTCTAAAACAAGCGAGGGAGGCGAGGGGTGGGGGTGGGACATTGTAACACGTATCATAAGTAACCTATTAAACAAGTCACAAACAGGTTAAAACTCAATAGAAGAAAACAGACATACAAGCATAACTCAATCAAGGATAATCAAAAGGTAGACTTAAAATGGGAAGACCGCGCAAAGGTTGACTTATTTAAAACAATTTTTCCTATTTGTTATTTATAGAACATATTTATTTCAGAAAAGGAACAAGTAACTTTCTAAAAAGAACATATGCTTTTACAAAAAAGAACATTATATGTAGAACATAATGAATTTGATGTAGAACATTTTGTTTTTCTATTTAGAACAATTGTGTATTGATGTAGAACATATTGAATTCGATGTAGAACAAGCCCCAATATAATCTAGAACATTTCAGAGTTTAGAACAATTTAGTTTTATAAATAGAACATGTAACAGCTTAGCTGTAGAACATTTTACTTTATTAAAAGAACATATGCTGTTATATTAGAACATTATCTCTGATTTGTTGTTTTTATTCTAGGATGATGACTCAATTTAATTGTTCTACAAAAAAGTGGCTCAATGATTTGTATGAGCTTAGGGAGAAGTGGTGATCTGCATATTCTAAAAAGTTCTTTTCTGGTGGTATTCTTTGATCACAAAGAAGTGACACAACAAATAAATCTGTAAAAAGGAGACTTTGTAAGACACACGATTTATATGATTTCTACAACTTATTTCTTGATGTCATTGGTGAATGGAGAAGTAAGGAAAATGGTCAGGATTTCCAATGTAATAAGGGTAACCGACATTTGGCATTTGCTCATTTGAAGTTGTTGGAGCATGCTAGTCAAATTTACAAAACTGAGGTGTATAAGATTTTTGAAGATGAGTTTATTAAAGGAACTGAGTGTGGTCAGAAGTTATTTTTTCGTCAACATCCCATTGTTATATACCATATTGGTCATCCCGATGTTGATTTGATCATGCATCAAGTTGGTTACAATAAATTAACACATCACATTGAGTGCACTTGCAACTACTATAGCGAGGTTGGGGTTTTGTGTTTCCACTCTCTTCGTGTTTATCACTTGCATTGTGTTTCTAAAATTCCTGATCATTACATTTTATTTAGGTGGACACGATCAGTTATGTGCTCAAAAGTAGAAGAGAGAAAAGCTAGGGATTTTGATTCTGTTTCTTCTTCTGTTTGGAGGGCTCAAATCACAAGGAATTTTGTGCGTTTGATAACAGCTAGTCAAATTGATCCTAATGCAAGGTATGAATTAGATCTTGCTTTTACTAGCGCTAACGAGAAAGTTGAGAGTATTATTGGTAAGGTTGGTGAAGCGTTGGTTGCGGAAGATGTTGAGAGTGTTGGTGGTGTAAAGGTTGGAAATCCAAATCAACGACCAAAGTATCAAAGCAATAGCAGACCAAAGAGCATTATTGAGAAGAAATGCAATCAGGCCAAAGGATGGAGGAGGAAAGCTGCTGCAAATGCCTTGAAAGTAAAGAATAATGCTCAAAGTGCTATTAAGGTGATTTGAATACCTTTTACACATCTTTATTTCATTTAGAATATTTCCTGTTTCATTTTAGAACCCTGTTCTTACAAAATTAGAACATTTATAATTGCATGCTGGAACATTGTTAATCTTGGTTTGGAACATTGTTAATCTTGGTTTGGAATATTTTGTTTTGCAGATGAGTTTACCGGGTGGTTCCAATTTAGTTCATCCTAGTACTGGATCTCAACTTAATCAATGTGGTGTAGATGAATATTTTGGAGTTACTATTACATCAACGGCTAATTCGTAAGATGTTTGTAGGATTTTTTTGAAGAATTTGATGGTATTGGTTCTTTAATTTTTAAATACGTTACAAATATAGTTACAATTTTTTCAATATTTTTGGAATTACTATGACACCAAATTGTAATTCTTGAATTTTTGTAGTATTGTTTTGAATAATTTGATGGTATTAGTTCTTTAATTTTCAAATACATTATAAATATAGTTACAATTCACAACCATATAATGTTTTTTTACATGATTTTGCAATATATTTAGAACCGTTTTGTTATTATTTGATATTCTGTAATTTTTAGATAAATTATTTCTATCTTAATTTTTAATGAAGATCATGTTTTATGAAATAGAAAGTAGTATATCATAGTGAATTCCCGTCAAAAAAACAAAGTATATCATAGTGAAACAAGCCATTACTCCATTAGTAAAAGAATATTCACATTTTTAAATGGAACATTTCTCTATGTAAAAGGGACATCTGGTTATAAGAACACAAGACAAAACATTTTAAAATTGAACATTTTACTTTAGAAATGAAACATGTTTTATAAAAATACAGAAATAGAACATTTAACTATATAGATAGAACATTTTACAGATAGAAATGGAACATTTATAGCTAGATGTAGAACAGAACTCCCGTTTAAGATAGAACATTGTACTTTTAGATATGAAACATTTATAGCTAGATGTAGAACAGAATTCCAATTTAAGATAGATCATTGTACTTTTATAAATGGAACATTTATAGCTAGATGTAGAACAGAACTCCTATTTAAGATAGAACATTGTACTTTTAGAAATGGAACATTTATAGCTAGATGTAGAACATAACTCCTATATAAGATAGAACATTGTACTTTTAGAAATGGAACATTTGCTAATATAGAAAGAGTATTTAGTTCTTAAGTATAACATTTGCTAATATTTGGATTTTGCTTTGGCCTTTGCTTTTGCCTTTTTCTGCACTTCATCTCGATGGAGGTTGTTGTTACTCAAAAGGATTTCTGCACAATATTCAACTCTCAACTTTTTTAACCTGTAATTCACAAATTCAGCAACAACACAATGCAATCAGCAACAACTCAACAACAAATTGCAAAATTAAACAACAATAAAGCAACAATAAGCAATTGAAATCATTCAAAACTTACAAATTGATTTCGAATTAGGCAAAATTGAATTAGCAACTTTTGTCGAACTTCCAACAACAATAGCAGAAGCTAAATTCGACATTTGATCAGCTAAATTCACAAAGATCGACGAGCAACGATCATGAAATCAATAATTCGCGAAGAGAGAGCATTGGAGAAGAGAGGGAATTTCAAACATAATAATGATCAGCTGAAATAAATGTTCTGTTTGGCTATTTTTATAGGTTTCTAGTGAAAACCAAGCGCGGTCGTTTATTGTACTCCCAGGAGCACGTAGCACACTGTGCTCCAAGTACCAAAACGAGCGCGCTTTGGTTGTCACTAGAAACCTATAAAAATAGCCAAACGTAACATTTATTTCAGCTGATCATTATTATGTTTGAAATTCTCTCTCTTCTCCAATGCTCTCTCTTCGCAAATTATTGATTTCATGATAGTTGCTCGTCGATCTTTGTGAATTTAGCTGATCAAATGTCAAATTTAGCTTCTGCTATTGTTGTTGAAAGTTCGACAAACGATGCTAATTCAATTTTGCCTGATTCGAAATCAATTGTAAGTTTTGAATGATTTTAATTGCTTATTGTTGCTTTATTGTTGTTCAATTTTGCAATTTGTTGTTGAGTTGTTGCTGATTGCATTGTGTTGTTGCTGATTTTGTGAATTGCAGGTTAAAAAAGTTGAGAGTGTTCTTTTTCATATAAGTACTATTTCAAACATTAGAATGTTCTAAATTTAAGGTCAAAATGTTTTATATTAAAATGATAATATGTTCTACAGAAATGCCTCATTGTTCAAAATGAAAATGAAAGAAGTCCCGTTTTAAGAAAATTGTACTATGTTCCACATCAAACTGATAAATGTTCTACATGTAATGAAAATTTATTCAAAATGAAAACGAAAAATGTTCTTTTTGAATAAAATAGAAAATTGTATTATGTTCTACATAAAATACATAGTTGTTCAAAATGAACATAGACAATGTTCTAACACCAAAAAACAATAATGTTCAAAATGAAAAAATGTTCACATCAAACTGATTAAGTTCTACAAAATTACTTTAAGCATGTTCTACTTCAATTGCCAATTTGTTCTAAATTCAAAGATACTTGTTCTAATTCAATCACGTATAATGTTCTACACTTTTATACTACCTCTGTTTTTATTTAGTTGCAACAAATTCCATTTATTGGTGTTTTTATTTAGTTGCAACAAATTCTATTTATAGGTATTTATACTTGTTCCTTTTTGAACATTTTGTCACTGAAATAGTGAATAGGAGGATATGAGTTTAGAACATTTAGTTCATAGAATTAGAACAATAAGCTCATACAATTAGAACATTTAGTTCATACAATTAAAACATACTCTATTGAACATTTAGGTCATCAAAATAGAACATGTTATATAGAACATATAATTTGAACATATTTAAAAGAAGATGTGATTCATGAAAATAGAACAAATGTTATAGAACATCTATTTTATAATAACAGAACATATGTAATAAAACATTTGTTCAATAAAAATAGAACATAGCAAAAAGAACATTGACTTTACAAAATTTGAACACACGAAATAGAACATGTAGCCATTGAAAATAGAACATACGAAATAGAACATTCAGTTTACAAAATAGAACATATGAAATAGAACATTCAACGCATAAAAATAGAACATCAAAAGAAACTTCAGATCACAAAATTTGAACACATTAAATAGAACATCTAGGTCATGAAAATAGAACATTCGATATAGTACATCCATTTCAATCAAAATAGAACATAAAAATAGGACATTCATTTCATCAAAATAGAACATAAGAAAGTAGAACTTACAGTTCAGTTTCTTGCGTAAAACATGCAGAATTTGTGCTTTCAATTTCAGTTGTTTCAAATTCATTTGTTGCAATTTCTTGCGTTGTTCTATCATTGAAATAGAGTATGATATGAAATTTATTATAGAACATAAGTTGGAAATCACATTATTGTTGAAATTATACTTACATTTTTGAATTTTCTTCATGCATTTGAGGTTCTTGTGTTTGAGATTTTGAAGTTTGTTTTCTGTTCATTTGCAACCAAATTCTCATGAACATTTTTATTAAATTAGAATGTTAATTCCAAAGTAAAATCAAAACTAAAATTGCAGATGATCATCAATGTTTATACCTTTTTGCTCTGACATATTGTTGTGCAATTTGCTTCTTCGGTTGATCTTCCATTTTGTAGAATTCTTTGAATTTTGATTTTGAGAGAGAAAGTGAGAGAAAATGGTGAGTTTTTTTGAGAGAAAAAGTGAGAGAAAATGGTGGTTTGTGGAAGTTGGTTTGTGGAAGTGAGATAAATGTCAGTTTCAAATGAGTTTAGGGTTTTATATGTTGATTTTTTGTCTTTGTTTTTCCGTGCAAATTATGTTCTATATTGTTTCACTAAATGTTCTATTAGATATTTACAGTTTTTAAATTCTGCGTTTTGCTTGTTTTAAGTTGCGTTTTGTGTTGGGAGCACGAAGCACATGGTGCTCCCGGGAGCAGGGTCGACGGATTAGGTTATGTTTCTTATGTTCTATTTTGATGAAATGAATGTCCTATTTTTATGTTCTATTTTGATTGAAATGGATGTACTATATCGAATGTTCTATTTTCATGACCTAGATGATCTATTTAATAAATTTTGTGATCTGAAGTTTCTTTTGATGTTCAATTTTTATGCTTGTTCATATGTTCTATTTTGTAAACTGAATGTTCTATTTCGTATGTTCTATTTTCAATGGCTACATGTTCTATTTCGTGTGTTCAAATTCTGTAAAGTCAATGTTCATTTTGCTATGTTATATTTTTATTGAACAAATGTTTTATTACATATGTTCTGTTATTATAAAATAGATGTTCTATAACATTTGTTCTATTTTCATGAATCACATCTTCTTTTAAATATGTTCAAATTATATGTTCTATATAGCATATTCTATTTTGATGACCTAAATGTTCAATAGAGTATGTTTTAATTGTATGAACTAAATGTTCTAATTATATGAGCTTATTATTATAATTCTATGAACTAAATGTTCTAAACTCATATCCTCCTATTCACTATTTCAGTGACAAAGAAACACAACAACTTGCAGCAACTGAAGTTGCAACAACTGAAGTTCTAGTAAATCCAGAAAATTTAAAGGAAATTCAGAGCACACATGCTGAATCATCACAAGAAACTGACCTGTATGTTTTACTTTCTTATGTTCTATTTTGATGAGCTGAATGTTCTTTTGATATTCTATTTTATGCCTTGAATAATGTTCTATTACATATGTTTTATTTTCAAGAACTGAATGGACAACTAGACATGTTCTATGATTTATGTTCTATTTTATAAGTTGAATGTTCTATTTTTATGCCTTGAATGTTCTATTACATATGTTTTATTTTCAAGAACTGAATGGACAACTAGACATGTTCTATGATTTATGTTCTATTTTATAAGTTGAATGTTCTATTTTATGAGTTGAATGTTCTATTTTTATGCCTTGAATGTTCCATTTTTATGCCTTGAATGTTCTATTACATATGTTCTATTTTCAAGAACTAAATGGACAACTAGACATGTTCTATGATTTATGTACTATTTTATAAGCCGAATGTTCTATTTTTATGAGAAGAATATTCTCTTTTTATCCCTTGAATGTTCTATTACATATGTTCTATTTTCAAGAACTGAATGGACAATTAGACATGTTCTATGATATATGTTCTATTTTAGAAGCTGAATGTTCTATTTTTATGCCTTGAATGTTCTATTACATATGTTCTATTTTCAAGAACTGAATGGACAATTAGATATGTTCTATGTTTTATGTTCTATTTTATGAACTGGATGTTCTATTTTTATAACTTGAATGTTCTATTTCATGAACTAAATGTTATATTCTTCTGGTATTACTTATTTATTTCAGTAATGCTTCAAATCAAGAGATGTTTTATCTTTAATGGTATAATGTTCTATATCAAATACATAATTGTTCAAAATAGAGATGAAAATGTTATTTGTTCTATCTTTAATGGTATAATGTTCTATATCAGATGCATAATTGTTCAAAATAGAGATGAAAAATGTTATTTTTTAATAAAATTGTATGATATTCTCTTTAGGATTTCATAGAGGAGTTTAGCAAATTGATAAAGTATATTGGAGGAAACTTCTCAAGATTTTCTTTCCTTATTACAACTTTCCCAATAAATATTCAAAACCAACCAAATTGAAGATGTAATGGCAAATGTTTTGAATGAGATGTGGGACAAATGTGCACACAAAGTGAAGCTTTCACAAAGAATAAGTGGACAATTATAATTGTTCTGAATTACTATATATAATTATATGCCTAATGGTTTTTTCTTCAATCTTGCATAGGGAGGTTTTGTACTTTGATGGGAGTACAACAATAAATATGAGTGATATGCAGACTCTATCATTCAAAAATGAAGTGATGAACAATGTAATTGATGCATGGACAATTATACTAAACAACAGGAACAAGCAACGTGCAACAGATGCACCAAACAAAATTTTCTTCAAGACTAATGCATTTGTAAGTGATTCAATTCTTTCAAAGCCAATAAATAAAGTACAATAACAAACAAAATGTCATTTTGTAGATATTGCTATGCACAAATCAATGTAATGATGAGAAGGTTGATATCCAAGAAAGGACCGGACAATTCATTGAAACATTGGATAATGAAATGAAAGAAAACAACATACAAAATATTGATCAATTTTATCTAGTAAGTCTTAATTCAAATTTGTTCCAAAATGATTTTTAAATGTTCTACTTTAGAAGTGAATGTTCTATTACATATGTACTATCTTTTATGTTCTATTTACATAAGGTACATGTTCAAATTATACTAAATGAATCTTCTTTTGAATGTGTTCAAATTGTATGGATTTGATGTTCTATCTTTATAAATGAATGTTCTACATGTTCTATTGAATGTTCTATTTTAAAGCAGTGAATGTTCTATTACATATGTTCAATATTATTTTCTTAGATATGCTATATTTCTTATGTTATATTTTAATGGACAAAATGTTCTACTTTATCTATGCATTTAATTTATAAAAAACTCAGTTCAATCCTGAAACTTTCTATATATATTCTTCCCCATTCTTGCAAGTGAACACTACTATATCTTTTGCATCAACATAGTCAATCATGAGTGGGTAATAGACATAATTGACAACACAAAGTTGGCCAGGAACATCAACTTCAGATCAAAGTACAAAGCCTACCCAAAAAAGATGGTAAATATTTATTCAAATTGAAAATGTACCGTCCAGAACACCAAATGTTCTAAATAAAATGAAATATGTACTTTAATCAACAATGTTCTAATGTTCTGTATAATTTAACATTTGTGTTTCTATTGTATGCAAAAAAACGCATTTCAAGAGTACGTGAAAACAAAGGGATCAACAACTAATGAGTTGCTTGAGCAAATGAGGTCAAGGGTAATAAAGATGCCATGCAAGGACAACAACAACCACACAGACTGTGGAGTGTTTGTCATGAGACACATGGAAATATATATATTGGAGAAGGAGAAAAAGAAAGGGATTGTGGACTTGGGGTACAAAATGTAGGTCCAGAATGGGATTCTTTAATTTTCTCTAGTTGTTCTTTTTTTAACTGAATATGTTCTATTTCTTATGCATGGGTGTTCAACATTTGTACAGGAAGAAAAGTTAAAAAAGTTGAGAGTTGAATATTGTGCAGAAACCATTTTGAGTAACAACAACCTCCATCGAGATGAAGTGCAGAAAAAGGCAAAAGCAAAGGCCAAAGCAAAATCCAAAAATTAGCAAATGTTATACTTAAGAACTAAATACTTTAGCAAATGTTCCATTTCTAAAAGTACAATGTTCTATCTTAAATAGGAGTTTTGTTCTACATCTAGCTATAAATGTTCCATTTCTAAAAGTATAATGTTCTATCTTAACTAGGAGTTTTGTTCTACATCTAGCTATAAATGTTCCATTTCTAAAAGTACAATGATCTATCTTAAATAGGAGTTATATTCTACATCTAGCTATAAATGTCCCATTTCTAAAAGTACAATGTTCTATCTTAAACAGGAGTTATGTTCTACATCTAGCTATAAATGTTCCATTTCTATCTGTAAAATGTTCTATCTATATAGTTAAATGTTATATTTCTATATTTTTATAAAACATGTTTCATTTCTAAAAGTAAAATGTTATATTTTAGCCGTCAAAAAAAATAGAATGTTCAATTTTAAAATGTTTTGTCTTGTGTTACCAGATGTCCCTTTTACATAGAGAAATGTTCCATTTAAAAATGTGAATGTTCGTTTACTAATGGAGTAATGTCTTGTTTCACTATGATATTTTTTTTTTGACGGGAATTCACTATGATATACTACTTTCTATGTCATAATACATGATCTTCATAAAAAATTAAGATAGAAATAATTTATCTAAAAATTACACAATAACAAATAATAACAAAAAGGTTCTAAATATATTGCAAAATCATGTAAAAAAACATTATATGGTTGTGAATTGTAACTATATTTATAATGTATTTGAAAATTAAAGAACCAATACCATCAAATTATTCAAAACAATACTACAAAAATTCAAGAATTACAATTTGGTGTCATAGTAATTCCAAAAATATTGAAAAAATTGTAACTATATTTATAACGTATTTGAAAATTAAAGAACCAATACCATTAAATTCTTCAAAAAAATCCTACAACCATCTTACGAATTAGCCGTTGATGTAATAGTAACTCCAAAATATTCATCTACACCACATTGATTAAGTTGAGATCCAGTACTAGGATGAACTAAATTGGAACCAGCCGGTAAACTCATCTGCAAAACAAAATGTTCCAAACCATGATTAACAATGTTCCAACTTATATATATAATGTTCCAGCATGCAATTATAAATGTTCTAATTTCGTAAGAACAGGGTTCTAAAATGAAACATGAAATGTTCTAAATGAAATAAAGATGTGTAAAAGGTATTCAAATCACCTTAATAGCACTTTGAGCATTATTCTTTACTTTCAAGGCATTTGCAGCAGCTTTTTTGCTCCATCCTTTGGCCTGATTGCATTTCTTCTCAATAATGCTCTTTGGTCTGCTATTGCTTTGATACTTTGGTCGTTGATTTGGATTTCCAACTTTTACACCACCAACACTCTCAACATCTTCCGCAACCAACGCTTCACCAACCTTACCAATAATACTCTCAACTTTCTCCTTAGCGCTAGTAAAAGCAAGATCTAATTCATACCTTGCATTAGGATCAGATTGACTAGCTGTTATGAAATGCACAAAATTCCATGTGATTTGAGCCCTCCAAACAGAAGAAGATACAGAATCAGAATCCCTAGCTTTCCTCTCTTCTACTTTTGAGCACATAACTAATCGTGTCCACCTCAACAAAATGTACTGATCAGGAATTTTAGAAACACAATGCAAGTGATAAACACGAAGAGAGTGGAAACACAAAACCCCAACCTCGCTATAGTAGTTGCAAGTGCACTCAATGTGATGTGTTACTTCATTGTAACCAACTTGATGCATGATCAAATCAACATCGGGACGACCAATATGGTATATAACAATGGGATGTTGACGAAAAAATACCTTCTAACCACACTCAGTTCCTTTAATAAACTCATCTTCAAAAATCTTATACACCTCAGTTGTGTAAACCTGACTAGCATGCTCCAACAACTTCAAATGAGCAAATATCAAATGTCGGTTACCCTTATTACATTGGAAATCCTGACCATTTTCCTTACTTCTCCATTCACCTATGACATCAAGAAATAAGTTGTAGAAATCACATAAATCGTGTGTCTTACAAAGTCTCCTTTGTGATGAAAGAATACCACCAGAAAAGAACTTTTTAGAATATGCAGAGCACCACTTCTCCATAAGCTCATACAAATCATTGAGCCACTTTTTTGTAAAACAATTAAATTAAGTCATCATCCTAGAATGAAAAATAACAAATCAGAGATAATGTTCTAATATAACAGCATATGTTCTTTTTATAAAGTAAAATGTTCTAGAGCTAAGCTGTTACATGTTCCATTTATAAAACTAAATTGTTCTAAACTCTAAAATGTTCAAGATTATATTGGGGCTTGTTCTACATAGAATTCAATATGTTCTACATGAATACACAATTGTTCTAAATAGAAAAACAAAATGTTCTACATCAAATTCATTATGTTCTACATATAATGTTCTTTTTTATAAAAGCATATGTTCTTTTTAGAAAGTTACTTGTTCCTTTTCTGAAATAAATATGTTCTATAAATAACAAATAACGAGATAATATTCTAGTATAAGAGCATATGTTCTTTTGATAATAGTTACATGTTCCATTTCTAATAGAGAGTGTTCTACATCGAATTCATTATGTTCTACATGAGTAAACAATTGTTCTAAATAGAAAAATGAAATGTTCTACATCAAATGCATGATTGTTCTACATAAATACACATTTGTTCTTAATGGAGAAATACAATGTTCTACATAAAAAAGCAATGTTCCTTTTCTGACAGAAATATGTTCAACATATAAACACATCAAATGAGAAAATAAAATAGCAGAAGAATCAAATTATACCTTTGCCAATAGAATTCGAACTCCGCAATTGTATCACTGTACTTCATAACAGTATTAAAGACATCAACAAAATCATCTTGTGCCCTCAAGTCTGGAATGTTCTTCTTTGAATTCTGACCAATATGTCAAGTACATAGACGATGGTT
Source organism: Beta corolliflora (assembly GCA_947648045.1). NCBI lineage: Eukaryota > Viridiplantae > Streptophyta > Magnoliopsida > Caryophyllales > Amaranthaceae > Beta > Beta corolliflora. Next base: position 580,523 of record CANSZD010000780.1, read on the forward strand.
CACTGATGGCAAAACAACTTTCAATGTCGCTGCCATTGCTGCACACTGATCAATCATCATAGTGATTGGTTTTTTTCACCCATTGATCTCACAAATGAATCAAATAGCCAAACGAATGAATCACTTTTCTCATTGAGCAGGAAAGCACATCCGAACATGATATTGTCCATGTGATGATTCATTCCTACAAACAATGCACATATCGACTCATACTTATTTGTACGACATGTCGTATCATGAATCACAACATCACTAAAAATCAAATAATCCCTTTTCATCCTCCCATCTCTAAAAAAAACTAACCAAATTCCCACAATTATCCAACTACACATCATAATAAAAATCAGCCTCACTTGCTTGCCTTTGTGCAAAAAACTTTATCAACTGATTTGAGTCTGAAAAATCAATACTTTTAACCTTCTCAGCAGCAAGAGCATTATAGGCATCACTAGCAATAAAACCTAGGTTAGGAGAACCCCCAACTTCTTTCCTCATCACCCGAATAGCATCCGCTATAGGAATTCCACTTCTCTTCAAGTTCGAAATAAATGCCAACTACTCAGAACGCACTAATCTATATGACCTAATATAATGACGCTCATGAAGTGGAACCATTGTATGATTATGTCCCACCACATGTGCAACCAAAGTATAAACACCATCTTCATCAACATGAAACTGCACATAAGCTCTGCAACCAGTTTTATAATTAACTTTTGAATACGACTTATGTCCTACATTATTCACATTCTTGAAACCAGCTCACTAGAGGAAAAAAGCTCAAGGGTTGCGGTCAAAAGGGGCCCAAGGGCTGTGTTTTTTGACCGCAGACATTAGAAAAATTATTTTTTTTTGCATTTTTTTAATCCTAAATGTTCCCAAACAGATTATATATATATATATATATATATATATATATATATATATATATATATATATATATATAAGTATCATTTTTCATTACGAATTATGTTTTTTATACAAAAATAGAGAAAAAAATACGAATAAACATACATGAATAAACACAGGTTCTTGGGGCTTTTAACTTTTGCCATGTTTGTAAAGGTTGGAGATTGACAATGGTCCAAAAACTAAGCCCGGGTCATATTCAATTGCGGATATCCGTGCAAAGGTTGCCACCGTCCAAAACCAGCTAGCCAGAACCGCTCCATCACATGCCTTCAACTTCTTTTTTTATGTTTCTTGTCCATCTCACTCATGGTATCAACCCATTTTATCTTCTCTTGAATTGTCGGGAGCAAGTTGTTCCGAAGTCGACAACCTATAATTTATTCAAAAGGCTCCCATCAAAAGTAGGCTTACTCAAATAACAAAAGAAATCTCCAATCATAAACAATGATACTTATGTACCATACATTCGATTTTACTACATAGATGTATGAAATTCATGTTTAAAAAAAAAAAGAGAAGCATTGAATTGGATGAAATCTGACTAGTTAAAGGAGTTACGAACACCATATATAAAAATCATATCATTATAGAATATGAAGTAGTCAGGGTGTAAAAAGTAATGTGGAAAGTGGAAAAGGGCAACCAGTAAAAAAAGAAAGGCACAAATCATCTTACCTACAACAAAGAGCAAAGATCACCCAAGCCGCAAGCTTTCATAACATTGAGGTAAACTAATCAACTCCTTTTTAACATTTTCCATAACATTGAGGTAAACTAATCAACTCCTTTTTAACATTTTCCATAACATTGAGGTAAACTAATCAACTCCTTTTTGTCATAGGTCTGAGGGAGTGTAGGAAGAGCAGACGTAGTTGAAATTCTGTATCAAACAATCAACATATGCATTATCACTGTTCGAAGAATCAATTATTTAGGTGGGGATCGGTACTTGGTAAGAACTTCATCTACTAAATTGACATGTTTCTATCCTATAGCTTTCATAATTCAGTTTGTGTCGGCTTTATATTTTGGTTTTACCCATAATTCTAGGATGTTGTATCCATTAAGTTACGCAATAAATGGATATTGGTGGACATTCAAATATCTCTCTAAATAAGTGTTGCGAACAAAGTTCAGATCATCAGATTTCCAGCTCGGCATCTTTGCGAATCGCAACAACTATAGTTTGGGTTCCTGATGTAAATAAACATCTACAATCTCAATTCCTAAAGACGTCGTAGGTGTTGCTACTCTCATTCGTATTTTCTTTATCATAAACAATTAGATTTCGAGATAGGGACACTTGTGAAGCCACCCTCGATCCTACCAATTAACATAGCAAGTAATGATCATGAGCATGACAATGTCTGGCATCGTTGGAAAATTGGACATTCGTATTAGGATATATCATGGATGTATAAAGTCTTGTTAATTGGATTAATTTTACAATAGCATAGAGTTTTAGATAGATAGTTCAAGCAATTAAAGTCTTAAAAACAACAACTTGACCATGGATCAAACCATTAAAGCCCTAAAAACAATCACTTAGATGCATATTAGGCCAAGAAATCCCACAAATATCAATAACTAACTAAATTTACCAACTTTAAGCATGAAGTAAACAATGATGGCAAAAAACAATTAAACAAAACCAGCACCATGATCCCAAAGGGGCCAACAATGCCCATACTAATTCCTCGAACAATCATCTTCAACTAAGGGGGAAGAGGGGAAAAATAAGGTTCATCCTCGAACAATCAACTTCGGATAAAAGGGTTTCAATTTCTAAAACATAATTCGATTAAAAGCAGCACAAAAAAGAGAAAGAATAACACATACCTTTTCTCATACTTCAGAGATTAATACAAATCAATATATAACGCCTTGCTCTAATGAAGTTAACCCCAACAACGCCTGCATCGAAAACAACCCCAATATTCAATCAATTATGTTTAGTTCAACCGAAAGAACATATTCAATATCACTGTTAATTTTTAGTTTTCGAATCCGAAATTTAAGGTTGTACATTATAAGTCATATACTAGTTAACTTAATAATAACTATACACTTCTGAACTTGTTGGCTCTAAAGTCTAAACTTAATTTACAAGTCTTACTCAATTTAATTAAACTTGTTTCTTGAAATAAGACAAATTAAGGCGAGGAGAACAAAGTCTAATCTTAGGTTGTACATTATAAGGCATATACTAGTTAACAATATGACAATGCTTGCCGGCATCAAGAGAAATTGCAACAAAAGAACAACTATAAGGTTAAAAAAAACTACTTAAACTGAAATATAAACTATGAACATGACAGTAGAAGAACGTGCTTGACCCGTATCAAAAATATATAAAAAGTGCTTCTACAATCACCAAGGCCGTTGACCCGTATTGAACAAAAAAAACCAATAAATTCAATGTAGTTCTAATTTTAAGAACTCAAAAATCAAGGTGCGATTTGTTTGGTATATCTCTTATTTCATACAGATTGGAGATGTTCTTTACATTACTATGCACACAGATCAAGCACAAAAACTCCCAGGAAACAATAAAAACTATAGTGACGACCAAGTATTGATCACACGGGAATCAAGACACAAGAGTAGTAAAGGGGATAAAGCAAATCATAAGGAAACAATCAAAAACATAATTGTATACCCGACTCTGTAATAACTAAAAAAATAACATAATTGAACACTTCGACCAAAAGCTTGCTTAGGCACAGAGTCAACACTAAAAGACTTGAACAACTCAACTGAGATCATCAAACTAACCCAACCCCCCCAACCCCACCCCCAAGCAAAAAAAAAAACTTAAATTTGTCTTGAAATAACTTATGCGTTTCTGAATATTAGATACTGATAACTATTAGAGACTAATTTATCAAATAATTAGAAACAAAATTAAACTATTTAAACATTTACCAACACCAAGAAGAAATCAGTTCACAAAATAGAGAAGAAGGCACGCACCAAATCCCTAACACTAGCATCAGCACCACGGCGGCAGAACCAACAACCAGCGGCAGACACGGAGGCGAGCAGCAACCACGGCGACCCTTGCGAACATCCAACCCTTGCGAACCCTAAACCTCGCGAGCCCTCCCCGTCCCAACCACCAACGGGCGAAGAAGGATGAAAGGAGAGAGATGATGCGGTGAGTGGTGATAGACGAAAGAGGGGATGTGGTGGTGTGAGTGACGAATGTTCGTGGTGGTGATACGAGAGCCCAGAGGAGAGACGAGAGACGAGAGACGAAGGAGGAGAGGGGTGTGGTGGTGTGAAGATTTGTGAGAGGATGGAAACCCCAGCCACCGAATGAGAGAGAGATAAATGTGAGGTTTGCTCACTTTCGCCGCCTACCCGTTCATTTAAATGTGGCCCACTAGCCCGCCCAATGAGAATTAATGATAAAGGGGTCGCGGTTGGCTCAAACCGCAGCCCTTCTTTACTAAAGGGTCGCGGCTTTGGGCTAACCAGACCCTTCACTATTAAGGGTTGCGGTTTTGGGTTAACCGCGGCCCTTAATAGTGAAGGGCTGCGTTTTGCAATGAACCGCAGCCCTTGCACCGCAGCCCTTGCGTTTTTTTCCACTAGTGGCAGTCCTCCAACAAACCATTTGTCTCATACAAAGACTACCATCTTTGACCCTACACCTTGTTTTACCCTTACGAACACCAAAACCAAACCTAAAAGCATACTCATTGTACAATTCAAAAGCTTCTTCATCATTTTTCACTTGTTTCCGTAGCAACTCAGATTCAGAACCTTCCTCAAACTCGACAACATAAGTCTTCTTCCCTAAAATCACAAAATAAAATAATAATGACATGATGTTCTACATGAAATTAGTATGTGTTCTAAATGAAAATGACAAATGTTCTTTTTCATATATGTACTGTTTCAAACATTAGAATGTTCTAAATTAAGGTCAAAATGTTCTATATTAAAATGATAATATGTTCAACAGAAATGCCTCATTGTTCAAAATGAAAAGGAAAGAAGTCCCGTTTCATGAAAACTATACTATGTTCCACATCAAACTGATAAATGTTCTACATGAAATGAAAATTTATTCAAAATGAAAACGAAAAATGTTCTTTTTGAATAAAATAGAAATTTGTATTATGTTCTACATAAAATACATAGTTATTCAAAATGAACATAGACAATGTTCTAACACCAAAAAACAATAATGTTCAAAATGAAAAATGTTCACATCAAACTGATTAAGTTCTACAGAATTACTTTAAGCATGTTCTACTTCAATTACCAATTCTAAATTCAAAGATACTTGTTCTAATTCAATCACGTATAATGTTCTACACTTTTATACTACCTTTGTTTTTATTTAGTTGCAACAAATGCCTTTTTGCACAAATATTAAGGAAAGAGGAGAGAGAGTAAGATTTGACCCAATTACCCATACTTGTTGCATGTAGGGTAGGTAAAGTAACCATAAAATGGTCAAATTACCCCAAAACTTTTACCAAGAAAGGAAATGTTGCAACTAAATAAAAACACCTATAAATGGAAATTGTTGTAACTAAATAAAAACAGAGGAAGTATTCAATAATGAACTGATTTACAAAAATAATAGAAAAAATTCATAAAAATTGTAAACACATGATGTTATGAAATTACTTAAGCAATAAAAATCATACAATTATTCAAAAACTTACCAATTGATTTTGAATTACTCACAATTGAATTAGCAAATTGTGTAGAAGAATTAACAACACAACCTACAGTTCAATCACAAAAAATAACATGCAATTCACAAAATCAGCAACAACACAATGCAATCAGCAACAACTCAACAACAAATTGCAAAATTGAACAACAATAAAGCAACAAAGCAATTGAAATCATTCAAAACTTACAAATTAATTTCGAATTAGGCAAAATTGAATTAGAGTCTTCAGTCGAACTTCCAACAACAATATCAGAAGCTAAATTTGACATTTGATCAGCTAAATTCACAAAGTTCGACGAGCAATGATCATGAAATCAATAATTTGCGAAGAGAGAGCATTGGAGAAGAGAGAGAATTTTGAACATAATAATGACATAATAATGATCAGCTGAAATAAATGTTCTGTTTGGCTGTTTTTATAGGTTTCTAGTGAAAACCAAAACGCGGTCGTTTTGGTACTGGGAGCTAGGGTTGTTCACCGGTCCAGGACCGAACCTTCCTGGACCGGTGGACCGGATTCATGGGATTCTTCGGACCGGGGACCGGACCTGATTTTTCCGACCTGGACCGGAAAAATCAGGTCCGGTCCCCGGTCCGGACCTGTTGGACTTGATTTTCAATTTTTTTTTGGGCTTTTAAATATTCTATTTGGACCTGTTTTCGCGAATATTGGACCTGTTGGACCTGTTTGGACCTGTTTTGGAGATATGTTATATGAAACATACATGCAAGTGATGCAACTAGTCTTATAACTTCATCAAAGTACAAGTTTCAAACATAAAAACATAAAACCAAATACAAGTCTAAATATTAACTAAATATTTCATATCAAAGAGTCCACAAATATGACGTCGTCCACATCATCCAAATGCTCACTTTGAAACTCTGTTAATAAGAAGGGAAAAATAATTAATAACAAAGTAATTGATTTACAAGTTAGATTTACAAGTTAAAAATAAAAGATAACATTTGTAAATTGTAATCACCTTTCTCAACTTCCTCTAAGTCTCGCAAATTTTCTTCCACATCAACTCCATGCACCCCCTTAGCACGAAACCAATCTTGTGTGCAAATGAGAGCTTGGACCGTCTTGTATAAACATCAAAGTAACAATGAATGTATTAATTAAAGTATAACGTATAACAAAATAAAATTACCAAGTTCTATTAGCAAATGAAAAAACAAAGATGCATTACCTTAGGAGTCAATGAACTCCTAAATGGATTAAGACATCATCCCCCGGCACTAAAAGCAGATTCTGATGCAACTGTAGACAATGGAACAGCTAGTATATCTCGTGCCATGCGTGAAATAATAGGATATCGATGTCCATCTCTACTCCACCAAGACAATGCATCAATTTCTTCTGCCTCTGGTCTTAGTTGTTCATTTAAGTACCTCTCAAACTCACTCCTTACATGTCCACTTGACCCCTTCAACCTTTTAGCTCGATCTCTAAGGTTTTTCATGTAATCATGTCCATCTTGCGTTTGATCATCATCATTCGAGTCAAGTGACATATTATCACTACTTTGTGCACTTTGAGGAGCAAAAGAGGCATACAATCTCCTATACTCATCAAATAAAGAGTAAGCAAACTCTTTCACATCATTAGCAAGTATAGAGCCTCTTTCTTTACCATAAATGTCGCTAAGTGTAAATTCAACTACCGCCATCTTAGCATGGGGATCAAGTATTGCAGCAACATAAATTAGCTAATTCATCTTCTTAACATCCCCCCAATACTTATCATACTTCTTTTTCATTGAAGAGGCCATAGCTCTAAAATTTTCATCGTCACTTTTCTCCCATTTGTTAAGCATATCATATAAAAGAGCAATCTCAAACAAGCCTTTGTTACTAGTCACATAATGAAAACCAGAAATGCGACGAGTTAATAGGTAAAACCCTTTCAAAAACACTACCAACCTCTCCACTTTTTTCCAATCATTAAGTTCAGAGGACCTTTCATTATCTTTCAAATTCACTCCATCAGGTAGGGATAATCCATCAAAGACACGTTGAAATTTCACAGCAGTGTCCAACATTGTAAAGGTTGAGTTCCAACGGGTAGGGACATCAAAAGACAAAGAAGATTTGCATTCAATGTTAGCTTTTGAAACAAGTTCCTCAAACCTTTGTATTATTGCAGGAGAATTTTTCACATACTTAACGGCATTTCTAACTCTATTAATGCATACACCATGTTCTCTAATACCATCCCATACAATAAGATTGATTATATGAGCCATACATCTAATGTGCAAATATTTTCCATCACCAACACATCCAGTTCTTTGAACCATTCTCCTAAGGTGTGCACAAGCAACATCATTAGAACTAGCATTATCAGCCGTTACAGTGAAAAGTTTATCTTCAATACCCCAAGTTTCCAAACAATGTTCAACCGCTTTTCCAATAGCCTCACCTTTATGACTCGAAATTGGACAAAAGTTAATGATCTTTTTATGAAATTTCCAATCATTATCAATGAAATGAGCAGTGAGACACATGTAATTAATTTGTTGTATTGATGTCCAAGTGTCGGTTGTCACACAATTTTTTTGGGGATTCTTAAGCATTTCTTTCAACTTTGTTTTTTCACCATGATAAAGTTGAAGACAATCACGAGCAATGGTGATACATGATGGAATGTGAAATCCAGGACAAGCAACACCCATGAAACACTTAAAGCCTAGTTTCTCAACAAATCTAAAAGGAAGTTCATCAATAATAATCATACGAACTAAGGCTTCCCTAACTTCTTTTAAATTAACAGTTCCATACTTCAACTTTCTTTCACCATTCTCATTTTCCACATCTCCATCTCCAGATTGAAAGAACAACTCACTTTGTTTTCCTTTACCCTTTTCTTTGTTAGCCGGATTAGCAAGACACTTATCAGCATGATTCTAAATATTTGTAGAACCATTTAAATTACCATCAGAAGCAAAAGTCTTATCACAAAACTTACATTCGGCTCGTAACTTTCCATCTTCTAAGTACTCAATGTAGAAATCTCAATATTGTGCTTTTCTCTTACTTTTCCTGACGAGATATTTGCGTCCCTTCACTAGCTTCTTCTCCGGAGGCAAGCACTTGCGCAACTCGTCCAAATTTGTCCTACTAGCAGCATCCGAGAGTGTTTGAGTAGATTTGGATTGGGAGCTTTCCATCTACATGATATTACATGATTAATATAAGTATTATATTAACTAATTCATAAGTATGTAATATGAAGATTATTATTATAAAACACATCTTACGTTACAAGAAAAAGAATCCGTTGTGCCAAATCTTGTCTCAATCAAAAAATTGTTCCACAATTTTGCTCATTTGACGGGAATGATAATCTGAGTTAAAAAAAAAAGATTAAGGCTAAGTCTCAGTAACAACTCAAATTATAAGTATACATCTTATAAACACAACAAATCCAACTAAAGATAAGAATTTTCATCCATGGAAGTAAGAAACACCACCAACAATCACATAAATCTAGTCCCTTTCAAACTAAACTACTTAACTAAAAAAACTAAGATAAACAAGCCCAGATGATCCGAAAAGAACTGGCCAAGACCCGCTGCCAGGGGTTCATACTGCCATAATTTTCTTAGCTCAACCATTTCCCAGAATACATAAACCACCAAGACAAGAAAGCCTCCCACCAAAATAAAACCATTAATCTGCAACAAGGATAATGCAAACATTCTACAGCTTCCAATAAACATAGAAATATATATTTTTGATTACTTTATTCATCATATTTTGATCCAAAAGAAACGAAATTCACACTAGTTCATTAGACAATGATTCCAAACTCCAGCCAAAATATCTAAAAGTTAATACTAACAAGGTTCCAATAAGAATCCATAAAATTAAAACATTCTCACCTCAAAGTGACAACTAGAATAAATGTGAAAACTGGAATAAGATTCCCAGTAGCTGCTACTAGAGTTGGAGAACTATAGTTGATTCCAGTATATGCACTGTGCACATATCTGCAACAAACAAATCGCCAACTTATAGTAACCATTACAACTAATTCGCAGAAATTAAACTAAATCGCAGAATTTAAACCGAAAAATAAAATGAAAACATAAAGATAAACGAATGGAAATCTCGGATTCACAAAACCAAAAACAAATAAGTATAAACATAAATTACACAATTAAACAGAAAAAAACTGAAAATAGAAGATAAAAGGGAGAAAATCCAACTCCCAGACAAGAAGATATCAAAGAACTTACCGGTGAAGAGTCGGCGTCGCTGCGTGAGTGGTGATTGCGGACATGCGTCGGCGTGAGTGGTGACTCGCGTGAGTCGTGACGGTGTGAGACGATGAGAGAGAAACAGTGAGTGAGTGATTTAGGATTTCATTAGGAATGGGATGAGGGAGAGTGAAAGATGTTGTTGAGTAAAGTTAGTAAGGGAAGACATATATATATTTTTTTAAAATGATGATTCCGGGTTTTCGGTCCGGACCGGACCGGAAACCCGGAATCATCATTTTTCACGGACCGGTCCGACCCACCTCTCTGAACAGCCCTACTGGGAGTACAGTGTGCTACGTGCTCCTAGGAGCACAATAAATTTTTCAATGTTTCTCGAGCAAGAGCATGACCCAGCGTTCAACCATTGGACTCCAACAGGTAGAGCTGGCAATTATTCATGGGTGAGTGGATTATCCACCCACCCATGCCGAATAAGCGGGTGACTAGCGGGTGATGGGTAGATCGGGTGGTAAGTCGGGTCAGATATAGATGATATTTTTTTTGCCCCATCACCTGCTCCATCCATCCACCCTTTAATATATCTATCCATCCACCCATATATATATATATATATATATATATATATATATATATATATGGGGCGGGTTGGGTTCTAATTAAATGAGAACTCTTATGGTGAGAACCGTGAGAACCACCTAAAATGAGCAAAAACATAAAATAAGCAAAACATAAAATGGGCAAAAATGTTGTGAAATGAGCTAAAATGTTGTGAAATTTGCAAAATTTTCGTAAAATGAAAAAAAAGAGTGGTTCTCACCATAAGGGTGGTTCTCATATGAACTTAAACATATAAAAAATTATTTTTTACTGCCACGTGCCATTTAAGGTACTTAAAAAATACTTATAATTCCTCGTCAAAAAAATAAAGTACTAAAAGTGAAAACCTTATCTAGGTTTTCATTTTTACTATTTCTCATCTTCCTCAGCCACCTGCACTCAAGTTTCACTTGTTTCTTTGTCATGTGTTTCTTCAATCTTCCAGATCTGTTCAAGTGCTGAAGATATTCATGTAAGTAAACTTTACAAAGATTGTTATTCTGTAATTTGGTATGCAAAGCTTCTTAAGTTCTTCTTTCTCTCTCTTGCGTTTCCATGATATTATGATGTAGATGAATAAAAGTTCTTCTTTCTCTCTCCTGCATTTTGATCTGTAATTTGGTATACAATTACTATTTGTTTAATTCTTAAGCTTCGTTTAACTATTACTATAATTTTTCAATTTGGGTTAATTGTGAATTGTTCTATTTGGGTTAATTGTGAATTGTTCGAATTGGTCCTCAAAAGAATTATTCAACTATAAACAAAGAAATGTTATCAATCGTTTTGTGCATTTCAAAATTTCAAGGTGATCTTTATAATAACAAGTTTTTGTTAAGAATTGATTGCAAATCAACAAAAGAAGTTATACAAAAGGATGTTCAAAATGTTGTTTCAAAACAAAGTTTTGCTCGATAATGGCAAACAATTCTATCAGTGTTTGATTTTGACATTGAGTATATAAAAGGAGAGAAAAATACATTGCCAGATTTCCTTACAAGAGAATTCTTACAAGGCAAAGCTAATAGTTTTTCAAATTCTATCACAGGATCGAAATGAGTTATTTGAAGTCCAAAGATAAAGGGCTTCAATAGCCTCAAGATTATGCAATGAGCCATATTGTCCATCATGGACGAACAATACCCGTTCAAAATACTCCAAACCCTTTCCAAGACTTTCCTCCAATAACCTACAATCAAGCAGCCAAAACTCCAATTACTCAAAAATCTACTCAAAACACTGTTCCTAAAAACATTGAAACCTCCAATTCTTCATACCTTCCAAAACCAAACCCTGAACACATAGTTCTAACCAATTTCACTGAAGTTCCTCTTAGAGAAACTTTAAGTGGTTTTGTTGAAAGGGTATTTCCTAATGACTTCCAGTGGTTTCCGGATCACATGCAGAAAACAAGGAAGTTTTATGAACTTATTTTAATAGATACTCAGTCTATCGAAATCAAACACTTAAAAAATGAAGACTCTCCTAATAAATTTGATTACTCCAAATGCATTATTAACGGAGTCCTCTCTGAAAAAGATTGAAATGCTCCCCTTTATGCTGAAAGACCATTTTATGTGGATTTTCTTCCTAGGGTATATAACTTCCAGATTACAGAATGGCTTGGTTTAGAGCATTTCTGGTCAGACCCTTCAACCATTCATGGTTCTTTAACTTTAGTGAATACTGTCTAAAGTAGTTTTCTATATGGTTTTATGAATGGTGGCGACGTTTTGGGCTAATAGAAGATATATTCTTCCTCCACAGGCAAAAGAAGGATACATTCGTTGGAAAAGGAATTCAAAGCTCCAAGAGTATATCAAACATGTCATTTTCCATGCTGAATTCAGAGCTCCTTGAATTCTTTGTTGGGATTATGAAATCGTTCAAAATTTTCCAAAACATATGCCTATGTCTTTGGCGCGAATTTTCAAGGTCAAATGGTGGATTACGTTCTCGGTCAAATATTGTTCAATTTAAGCTTTCAAGAATTCTTGACGACGGGGAAAAAACTCCGTTGGGATATGAATTTAATACAAAGTCAAGCAAGAAAAGAAATCTGTCATTGTCCATAAAAAATTTCAAAAACAACAAAGTTCATTGAAGAACTAAAAGAATCAAGTTTAACTAAGGAAGAACTCAAATTAATGCAAATTCTGGAAAAGACCCAGCATTGGCTCAAAGTTATTTGGAATACATAAAACAAAAGAAATCAACTTTTTCATATACTGAGTCCATCAGAAGAATCTTCTACTTCATAGTCCTTTTGGAGGTCCATTTTCTCAGTACCCATTTGTATAAATAATTATCAACGTTTTCAAAACAAAAAAAAAGCCCGGTGGGAGTATACACGCAAAAATTAGGGCAATATATTTTCTAACACATATTTGCAGGTTATCAAGTGATTCGCAGACAAACACGGACAAAACAAATACAAAGACTTATTTTTCAACTCACGGAAAATGACATATTGAAAAAATTCAAAAGCGACATCAAAATGACAAAGCAAGAGCAAATAATCACATGTCAAATAGCTCTCCGATGTACTACTTCAAGTTGGAAAGCAAAATGTTCAATTTGTAGTGAAAAGTATTCAAAAGTAGTCATTATATAGTGTAAAGTATTCAAAGGTGGACATCATTATGTTTACTATTATTCTAGTGCATTTGTATGGTTCATATTGTTCAAACTTGCCTATAAAAGGGAGCATGATTTCTCCTTTGAAGGCAGAGTGAAAAAATTATAGTAAGAAACTATCTACAAAAATATTGTATTGCCATCAAGTTTTGTTCTGAATATAAATTCAAAGTAAGTTTCAAATATTTAAGCTCATTTTCTTTCTGTTCAAATTTCTTTTGTTTATATTGTAGACATCAAATTTTGAACCCCTTTTTCGGATAAATAAAGATTTTAAAAAGAAATAAAAATAACGAAAACTGTCATGCATCATGGAGCGCCGCCCCCTTAAATGCATCACGGAGCGCGGGTTTCATTTCGTCGTATGTTTTTTCGCATGTTAGTCATGCAGTTTCGGCTTAGAAATGTAATTTTCCGTAAGTCGTAGTCAATAACTACAACCACCGGTTTAATAAAATGATTCGTAGTATAATCATGCTCGTCTTTACTAATTTGACGAGTTTTCGTTAATTATCTTAAGTTAGTCTTTCAAAAAACGAAAAAACACGAGTCGCAATTAAGCGTCGGGATTTTAATCGTATCCCAAAATCGGTAGTAATCAGTTTTCTTAATGGTCAAGTCATTGTTCATTGAATAAAGAATAAGAATATACTCTTTATCCACTAATCACATCCTTTATCCATTAGTTAGGAAATAAGAATCATGAAAAGAAGTGAGAATAAGAATCAAATCCCATGTGTAAGAGGGAAGAATCCGGATTTTTTTCCGGTAGATTCGAGTGTGCGCCAGGCACACGATCATGCGCTAGACGCATGATTGTGCGCCTAGCGCACAACGGCGTCCTGCGCCAGACGCAGATCCATGCGCCTAGCGCACGGAGCTGTGCCTAGCGCAGGCTCTTACGTTTGGCGCAGGGATTTAGTCAGTTTTATTTTTCACGTTTTTCGATGCACTTTTTACGTATTAAGGTGTATTTAGGGAAGAATATTTTCTGAAAATATGATTTTGCCTCATTGATGAGAAAATCCAAAAAGAATAAGAATATTTGTGTTTCCAAAGAGATTTGATAATGTCATTAGGGTGAGGTCATTTGAGTGATGTCATTAGGGTGATTAAGGATGAGAAAAATCAGATTTTTTTGGGTTAAAAATCTGATTTTCTACTTCTTTGGAACCCTAGTTCATCTCCCTCATTTCCCTATAAATACCCTCCTTTTTTTACTTCAAAACCAAGTTGAGCTAAAATCAACTTAATTTCACTACTTGTCAATATTACTCTCATTTTCTCTACTTCCTTCCTCTAAAAATCACATTCAAGAAAAAGAAAGTAAAAGTTAGGAAAGTAATTAGTAAGTAAAGAAGTTCATCAAAAGAAAAACACAAAAAAAGGGTTTAAGTTAGTAATTAAGTGGATTTAGAAACTCACTTAGAAATTAAGAAAATCACAAAAAAAAGGTAGGAAAATTTGCAAAAGGAAGTGCATCATTGAGCTAGCAAGGTAAAGTTGGAGCTTTTGTTATTTTTCTTGATTATCTTCTTAATCACTTACTAACTTTCTCCTTGTTTCTTCTTATCATTTTTTTTTTATTTTTGGAGTGATTTGGGTATGTGGAAGTCCTAATAGGTTCCCAACCTTAAATCACCCTACCTAGAATAGTCAACTCTAATGGGGAGACTCTTAGGAAATAATGTGTTTATGTGATTTTCCTTAATCAAGTTGTTGTTCATCACCAAAAAAAAATTTCATAAAAAAAAAATTCAAGAAGAGTTGTGCATAAACGTCTCCATAAAAAAAATGTAATGCTGTAATTATGGTCAGTTTTAATTTCGTATTTCATTTCATTTTTCGTCGGTATTATGAAAATATTTTGTATGATTTAATATTTTTTTTGTGAAGTGAAAGATGTTTCCAGCAACTGGGCTTTGGAATTTCTAAAAAGGGAATTTTGTACAAATAATTATAAATCATACAACTTTGTTGTACAAAACTGATTTTGTCCAGTACCACCTAAGCTTTTTCTGCCAATAAAGTTTAAAATAAAATCATTTAGATAAAGTTA
Source organism: Beta corolliflora (assembly GCA_947648045.1). NCBI lineage: Eukaryota > Viridiplantae > Streptophyta > Magnoliopsida > Caryophyllales > Amaranthaceae > Beta > Beta corolliflora. The sequence continues at coordinate 595,656 of CANSZD010000780.1, forward strand.
AAAACATCAAACTTAAATTAGACATCAGTAGATTTACAAAAATATAAAAATCATGTTCATATGAATTTTATACAATTTTATATCATTGTTACAAAAATGCTCATGTAAATCGCTAAATTCCAGAACACTGATTTTCTCTTCAGTTAAGTAAATAAATAAAAAATGGTCTTAAATATGTCTAATTTAAATGAAAATTTCCAGTCTAGTCTTTCAAAGTATCTAAAATGTTCATACCAAAATTCACTTCAAACTAAGTTCAGTAAGTTGTATTTCAAAGAACAAATTGAATAAAGGCCCTGTTTTGACCAGTTTTGGCATAAAATTCACCATAATTCGATTTGTCACTACAAGCTTGTGCAATTTTGACACAACATAAAGAACTCACTGACCTATCCATTGATGTATCACATGTTCTGTTTAACGCTTTGTACAAAAAGTTATAATTTTTGTAATTCAGTATAAGAACAAAAGTGCAATCTGGAAGATGAATAAAAGTGATTAACTCAAGTTTCATAAAAAAAAATTGTTTTCTTTTCACACGAGAATGTTAATTAAAAATCATGAAATTTTTAAGTTTCTCTTAAAATGACTCATTTTATCATGTAAATAAAAATCAATAAAAATTGTCATAAAAAATCAAAATCAAAGAGGTTAATTAATCTCTAATTTTCAAATAAACATGAATTCCAAAGCCCATTCAAGGAGTTGGAGATCAAGGAGCATCATGGTGAAGATCAAGATTGAAGACTTTGTATAGATCATAGAGTTTGTACATATCGTTGTAATAATAGTTTTTTGTAAATAGTTATTACATCACTCAATTAATGAAAAACATGGAGATGTTTATGCATAATTTTCATAAATAATTCCACAATCCTTTTGAATAAAATGAGCAACCAATATTACAAATATTGCATGTTGGGCCAATATATCATAGTATATGGATCAAATGATCCAATCTCAATTAAGAGGAAAAATTGCAAATCTAACTAAATTAAATTGTATGATGATCCATCTTACATTTTAAAATTGTTCTCCATCTTCAAATGGATTAATCATATAATTTGACATAATTAGATTGCTAATTATGATCTCTGAATTAATTTTAGGCCGTTTCACGTGTCTCGCTTTAAATGACCAAAATCCAATTAGACAAACACAATCTCCAAATTTGATCTCAAATTGATCATTTCTCCCTTAATGCTTAATAATCTTCAATTAAGATTATTTCTCAAAAGCCTTCAAATTAGGAAGCAAACTTCTAAGACCTCTTGAAAGTCATAAACGTGATCACTAATTAAGGTGGTTATTTCAATCCTCGATTAATCGCTAATTAGAGCGGTTAATTGAAACTTTTCATTTAATCACTAATTAGAGTGATTAGCTTAACCTTTCATTATATTTAATCACTAATTGTTTATCAAAAAAAATATATATATATTTAATCACTAATTAGAGTGATTGTCTTAAACCCTGAATAATCACTAATTAGGGTGATTATATCCAATCATTGGTTAATCGCTAATTAGAGCGATTAACTCAAACTCTTCATTTAATCACTAATTAGAGTGATTATCTTAAACCTTGGTTAATCACTAATTAAGGTGATTAACTTAACCCTCTTCATTTAATCACTAATTAGAGTGATTATCTTAAACCTTAATGATCGTTAATTAGGGCGATTTTTTTTTTCTATTTAATCACTTATTAGAGTGATTATCTTAAGCCTTGAATAATCAATAATTAGGGTGATTACTTATTTACTTCCTTATTAATCACTAATTGAGGTGGTTATCTTAATCCTTCATATTTAATCACTAATTAAGGAGATTATCTTAATCTCATTTCAATCACTAATTGGAGTGATTTCCTTATTCCTAATAGATTTGTTTAATTCTAAAGGTGATTTATTCATAATCTATTCTTCCCTTTTCCTCCCCAATGGAATTGGCCATTTAGGGTGAGACATAAGATCGAACTACGATGCTTTTGATCCATAAGTGGATTCCAATCCCGCAATGATTGGTACGTAGTGCAACTTCAGTGCTCAAACCTACCATGTACAAATGATATATTGGTCCTAAATAAAAATGGTTGATGTGTATATGTGCAAACTATGTGATTTTCTTTGTTTTGAATAGCCATGATTACTTTAAAATGGAAAATAACGCATTTAGTAAGAGCACGTTCTTTAGAACGGGAGAGGAGACGAGTTCTAGACGTTCGCACCTCTTAACCTAAACCCCGAACCCTATCTCATGGTATGAAAGACCAATTTTCAAAAAAGTCTTATCCATATGAAGTCATCATCGTTTTAAATGATATTTCTTGAAATTGATTTTAAAATGATTTATTAAATAAATCTGTCCCTATTCAGATATTAATAGGGTGGCGATTTCCAAGTTTTCTAAAACTCATAGTCCAATGAGAGACTTTCGTGGGATTCAGACCGTTAATTAAGACAATCAAAAATCGGATACCACACATATATTTATTTCCGTTTTAATATTATTACTTTGCAATATTCATAATTAGTAGTCATAATTACCTTTCATAATTAGTACTCATAGAAAGTAATATTACCTGGGATTATCATCTTGGTATCAGAGCCGGGAGGATTTGCATTAGATTTCATGAAGTATCAGCATCCATATTTAATTTGTCTCATAAAGATTGCATTAAGTTTTGTTGGTTAGGCGTTGGTCAGCTGTGTAACCTGTTGGTCAGCCGTATTAGGTGGTCCCAGAATAGTGGTCCCGTCGATCCCAAGGCAGTGTAATCGTTATTAGATGAAATAAATTAGATGTTCATTCCTTAATGGCTTCTAAGTTTAGAAAGTGGTTAATGCAAAATTATCATACTAGAAAATCTTGCATAGTTTAAAGTCATGAAGTTTATACGCCTTTTTCAAACTGGACAATTCGAGAACAAGATATTGAAACTATTTATCAAATTGGTTCTCTAGATTTCAAAACTACATTTTCAGTAAAAAAATTCATGAAGAAACAGTTAATATTCATGAACAGGTTCAAAACATTCCTCTTTTATAAAAAAAATCTATTCAAAAATATATCGAAAAGGGATATAGGTATATTCATTTCGGTATGATTCAAGTGGCTGTAAAACTATTAGTCCATCAAGGTGTTGATGCTCCTATTTATTTAGCTTTAAGAGATAGGAAAAATTGATAAGAACAGTCCCAACTATGGGCGTTCCGCCATTTTTAGTCCCAACTTTTGATTATTCCTGAGTGGTTTCAACTATTGCTCATGGTTTACGAAAATAGTCCCAGTGGACTGGTGACCGGTTTTACCGATTAATTTTTTTAAAAAAATTCTTTTCAGCTTTACACCATCTCATTCCTTCTCTCTCTTCTCCCTCCTTCCTTCCATGCCATCCTTCTCCTTCCCCCTCCCCTGGCACCCCCTCCTTCGCACCGCCCTGCCACCCCATCCACCTCCTCTCTCGTCAAGCCGCATCTATCACCAGTATCTCCTCGGCTCCTCCCATCACTTACACCTCAATTCCCATAATGGCACGAATCACAAAGGACCCACACAAGATAAGGGGGCGTGTGCTGTAAATTGTGTTTCACTTTCATTTTCTCTTTTTTCATTTTCTCTCTCCTAAAAAAGAGCTATCTGTAATGACTAATGAGTCTATTATCCTGGGCTTCATCAGTGATATTGATTGCATAGTTATCAAGAAGACAAAAACAAAAATAAGGCTTAATCTTCCTCACTCTCTCTCCTCACAAATTCTCTTTCCAAACTCCAAAACTGCCAATTCGTAGCTCTTCCTACAACACATATGATTGTATTTAACCCGGTCGAAATGCAGGATTCTTCACCAAATTGGGACGCCTAATCAAAGAGAAAGCAAAAACTGAGGTCGAGAAGATATTTTTCGGATTCTCAAAAACTCGCGATAATCTCGCTGTCATTGATGAACTTCTCTTGTACTAGAATCTCACTGATACTGATCGCGTGCTCGATGAAGTCGAAGAGTTTTTTTTTCTTACTTTCTCTTGTTTTTTTGGATGATTAATATGCAGTTTTATTACGGTGAGATTTGGAGCTTTTGAATGGATTTAGTCTCAGGTTTTAGGAAGGTGGCCTGGTGGTGGTTGGGTGGTGGTTTCGGTGGGGTCTTGGGTTCTATGAGGGGGAATGTTTGGGTGGGCTTGGCGGTGGGTCGGGTTTTTCAAGTGGGTGGGAGTGCTGGCAGCAAGACGATGGTGGGGATGAGCGGTGGAGTGGTTTTGGGGGGCTAGAATGGTGGTATCAAAAGTGGGGGTGGTTTTACCTGCTATAGCAGGTCATTAACCTGGTGGGACCATTTTCGTAAAATATGAGCAATAGTTTGGACCACTCAGGAATAATCAAAAGTTGGGACTGAAAATGGCGGAACGCCAATAGTTAGGACTGTTCCTATCAATTTTTCCTAAGAGATAAGCGTTTGAAACGATACAAAACCTCCCTTTTAGCTATGATTCAAACTAACATTTGCAATGGACCTATTTATTTCAATTGTGCTCCAAATTTTTCAGTCGATTTAAGCGATCCTCTGGTTTTTGATTCAGTTTTTTTAGAGTTCATCTACAAGGAGATGAGTTTCATGATATATGCAAAAATTTTGCAATTATGTATAAAATATATATTAGACTGATATCTTCTCAATTAAATCCAAAATTCAATCTTACTCCTACCTCGAAAAATGAGACTGTTTTCCTCCAAGTCGAAGTAAAAAACTCATCAGTTTTTGTTCCCAAAAGACTGAGATGGGATGATGAAATAACTATCCCAATCGAGCTTCGAATAGGGGAACCTCAGCCAGCTCGTAGCATATCAAGAAGGGAAATATCCCAAATTGTAGAAGAACCTGATGGGATTGTCCTTCTACAATTTAATTCATTTAGGGAGGCCCCTTCTACCCCTTCTATCAATGTTCATAGCAATTTTAGAAAATCTTTTTCCGATTGTTCTTGCTTAAAAACTTCTTTTACAGATCCTTCATTTAAGGTGAATTTTAAAACTCCGATTCCTGAACCCGTTCAAGAGTATTCTCCACCAATGTTGCCTACTGCTTATCAAATGAAAGCAGAAATTAATGTCATTACAAAAATTGGTTTTGAGCTTGATTACAATTACCTTAACCAAGATATTAATTCTCTGAAAAATAGAGAAAAAAGAGAATGGTTTTTAGCTCTTGACCGGTCAGTTCAAGACAAGCTTAAAGAAGAATGACATAATATATATAATATATTATTTTATTATTGCCACGTGCCATTTAAGGTACTTAAAAAAATACTTATAATTCCTCGTCAAAAAAATAAAGTACTAAAAGTAAAAACGCTATCAAGGTTTACATTTTTACTATTTCTCATCTTCCTCAGCCACATGCACTCAAGTTTCACTTCTTTCTCTGTCCTGCGTTTCTTCAATCTTCCAGATCTGTTCAAGTGCTGAAGATATCCATGTAAGTAAACTTTACAAAGATTGTTATTCTGTAATTTTGTATGCAAAGATTCTTAAGTTCTTCTTTCTCTCTCGTGAGTTTTGATCTGTAATTTGGTATACAATTTCGATTTGTTTAATTATTAAGCTTCGTTTAACTATTACTATAAGTTTTCGATTTGGTTTAATTGTGAATTGTTCAATTTGGGTTAATTTGGAATTATTCGATTTGGGGTTAATTGTTTTCGTTTAATATTGGTTTTTCCTTATTGATGTTAGGATGGAGAGAACTTTTGAGAAGTGAGGAATGAGAAGATTTGAAGTAGCAGTAGCAAACTAGCAAATAGCAATGATGAACTTGTTCTTTTTTTTTTTTTTTATTAAGACATTATTAGTATTACTTTTCGGTGTGCAATAAGATTGATATTTTGTCGCTTTATTGTTAATCTATGAGACTATGATCAATTTTTCATATATTAATTTCTTTAAAATTGTTAAGTCTAAAAAATACTTTTTGTTCCTAGTATCACCCGTTTCCCACCCGCTCCACCCGTAGTTGATGGGTGGAGCGGATATGGGTGAAATTGTTGGCAGGTGATGGATGATGTGGATGGAGATTTGGGTCACGGGTGATGGGGTGAATGAAGGTGCACCCGACCCATCTCCGATCCATTGTCAGCCCCTCCAAGGGTATGTAGTATTCAACAAAGGACTGCATCAGTGCACGTGAACAAAGGAGACCACACGCGATTTTTTCTCGAGTGAAGTGAACAAAGGGAGATCTTCATCCTTTTGACAGTTTCTCTCTCCAAACTCAATTTTATATTTTCTCTCTCCTGTCCTCTCTTCTTTTTCTCTTCCACACCGACAACTTTCCTCTTTCATCTTCTCAAATCTCACCTAATTCAAAAAAAAATCGCCACAATCTATTGTATTGATTTCAAAATCTAAGCAAAAAAAAAATAACAACAACAAAAAAAACTACTCTCAAATGCTTAGCTGGTGTATGGGCAACGCTAAGCAAGACTTTAATCTACTCGATTCTTCTCTCACTTCGGCTGCACTAGCCCAGCTTCATCACCACTGATTTTTTTGATTCGACAACAAACCCAGCCACAGTTAAGCCGATACAGCAAGCAGAGGAAAGGAGAGAGACACGAACAGAACAATAGATCAGGTGGACAAAGATCAAAACTTTGGTGAGCTTTCATGACTTCCGCAAGAGCGAGAATGAGTTGGAGGGTTTTTAGGATTTCAACGGCAAGAAGACACAAAATGATGGAGAACAGAGCTCTAGACATTTAACAAATCAAAAGAATTAAAAATGTGTTGCATCTTCATGCTTAACATATTTGATTGATATTGGTATGTGGAAATTGTAATGTGGGTCTGCTCGTGTATTATGATTTACTCCCTCTGCTTTTTTTTATTTGCTACATTTGATTTCTTGGGAATGAAGCCACTACTTTGACCGATTATTTTGATTATTTTATAAGTAAAAATATAGTCATGTGTGATCTTGTTAGATTCGTCTCGACGTGTAGATTCATAATATCAAATTTTTATAATTTTTACTTAAGCGAAATAAGAGATATTAAGAGTTAAATAATGCTTTGAAAACCGTGCAAGTCAAATGTAGCAAATAAAAAAAGCAGAGGGAGTATTTCTTTTTGGTTATTTTTTTCTTAAAATTATTGTTGCTACATGTAATATTGGGTTTACTTGGTAATTGGTGAATAACTTTTGGATTTATGAATTTATAGTTGACGAATTGCTAGTTAATTGTTAATTGTATTAACTGTTAGTGAATTATTATTGCGTAAATTGCACGAATTGTTAGTTTTGCAAGTCGTTAGCAAATTTATAGTGATTGAATTGTTAGTGAATGGTTAGGGTATTATAATTGTGTAGATTGTCAGTAATTGTGTGAATTGTTAATAAACAAATTGTTAGTGTATTGTAATTATGTGCATTGTTAATTAAATTTTTTTGATAGTGAGCTAAAATTATGTGAATTGTCATTTATTACTTGCTAGTATGGTATAATTTGTGTGATGTGTCGTTTGTTACTTGTTAGCGAGCTATAATTTGTGTAAAGTGTCGTTCATTGGTTGTTAACGAACTATAATTTGTGTGAGTTGTTAGTGACTTATCTTGAGAAAGCTAAGATTTATTTCTAGATGTAAAAGTTGATGCGACTGTGAATCTATTTCAAAATTTTCAAATCTTTTTGTTATTTGATAGTTTTGTAAAATTATTTCGCCCCTCACCTCTGGATCCACTACTGGTCATATGTTTCTAGTCTATCTCCTTCACCCCTATGCTTCCTTTTCTAGTCTTCAAGTGTAATTGACTCTCAATTTTATGCGTTACTTATATATATTTCTATTTTTGCAGACTATGCTTTGGAAGCACTCAAATTTTGACAAAATATAGTTGGTCAAAATAGAATTAGGCATTTAGTTATTGAAAAATGTTGTTATATTAAAGTATTAATTCATGTTTGGATGATACCTTTTTTTTCGGAATCTAATGAACTAATGTAATTTACTAAACATTATTAATGATAGTTTTTGAATCTAGTGACTACGTACTTTACTAAACATTTGATGATAGTGTAGTTCAATAATTAGATATATTTGGTACCAAAGATAGGCTAGACAGGTACCAATAAGATGATGGATTTATACCAATAAAAGTCTAAATTAAATACAAATTAAAATGGACAAGTTGTTGGTAGATAAAGATTACTACTTATTGTTCTCACAATTTAGCAAGGGAAGTTCCTACTAGAACACAACCATATATATTAATATCACCAAAAGCATTGTGATTCACATTCGGAGGGAGTATAAGAATTATCAATTCAACTTATTGAAAGGAGTCCATCTTGTGTGTAACATGTTACACCATAAGGAATGGTGTAATAATTCTTTCACACATGTGAATTGAAATCCTCAAACCCAAAACCTCCAATTTTTCTCTCTCCTCCAGCTACCTTCTCCGGCGACAACTTTTTCATTTCTTCTGCCACTCCTTCGAAGCTACTCGCATCTCTCCTCTAATGGCCACCAAGGGATAGGATTTGCAGAAGAAGATAAGTGTAGGTGTGAATTTATTTGCCTACACGGTGTGAGACTGTATTTGACTACATCATTGAAGGGTTTTATTGAAAAACGTTTTTAAAGTCGCCAACAAGTCTTTAAAGGAAGACTTATAAACCTAATTGGATATTGGGAAACTTTAGGGACAAGTTTGGGATTTATCCAATGTAGATTTCCCCGTCATGACTCCATACTTGGTCATTGAACCAAAAATTGAGTTCAGGGTGATGGTACGAATAAGATCAGGAATCAAATCCACACATTGCTGGCCTCTACTTAGTACGATTCATTGCAAGTTTTATGCAATAAAACAACCAAATAATATTTTTAAGCACCCTAAAAAAATTAGTCTCACATAAAAGAATACCTTTTTTGTGGTATGTCATTTAGCAATCATATTATTAGGTTCCTGGTTGTCTATATTATCTGATTTAAGTGTTAGAATAATTGTTTAGGTCTTGATTAACAAAACATACAAGGTGATAAATATTGCAATTAAGTATAAAAAATAATGTTCATGAAAAAGAAATAAAATAAGAAAAGAAAAATATTATATTGTTGGGAGTTACTTGTAATATATAACTACTAGCCTTATATGTACGCGATGCGTGCGACGAATATTAACATCAATTCTGATATTAAAAAGTGCTAGAGGCACTAATATTATTTTATTGTAGTTTAATTTGATCATTCACAACTTTTTTTTAATGTGATAAATGAACATGTATCATAATGAACCTTAGTATGCATACCCCCAAGATCGTACGGAACCTTCCGCCTACTTGAGTTATCAAAATTTATAAGGACACTACTATCGTCATAGTAGGCCTGCGTAGGAGTGTAGAACAAGTCCCACACTCCCCCCATTGTTCATTACTTGTAGGGAATCCGACTACAAGTTTATTGCCAACAATCCTTTTTAGCGATACTCATTCATACAACATTAAGCATATGATTTCTATAACATCATATAAAATTCTTTAGTTTAGGCAACCTCTTATAAATCCTTGCTACAATTATTAATCATAGCATTCCAATCCAACATCTCATTTCATGCTTGTGATACAATAGAATTACGCATTCCAATAACAATTTATTCTATTTCACAAGTCATACAATCAGGAAATACATACAGATTTTCAATTGATTTCATGTTATCAAACAATCTCAACAATCATAAACCACAGTTCCCTATCATGATTCTAGGTTCCAACATGACAATCATAACCTAAACATGATACTAATATATCGAACTGAACTAGTACGCGTACGTACCTTGTAACGGAGAATCTTTGCTGACTATTAAAACGTTCCGCTTATGAAATTGGGACCTAATCGAATAATAGAAATATTTTAGTGCTAAGTCCTTGCTAATATTAAATAAAATCAGCTTACCCAACTATATAAAATATGATGTTTTGAATATTAAAATTAACCAATCTTGTTGCTTTAAACTTTCTCCCTCATAATAGTCATTGAAACCACAAATTTAGAACTTAATAATAAGTAGATGTAAATGTGAACTTATGTTATACCTTGTCCATAATAGCAAAACTTAAACAAATATTCATAAGTATAATAAAATCAGGATTTAGAGATAAAAATCAGTATAAGGACTGATAGTATAATTATAAATCTGATTTCTTTTAACTCTTGCTATACTTTATTTTCAAAACCAACTCAAACCATTATATACACAAGTATTATAAAAATCAGATTTGAGAAATAGAATTATCATAAGAACTAAAAACATAATTCTAAATCTGATTTCTTTTACTATTTCTATACTTTACTTATAATCACAAAATTCACTCAAAGATAATAAGAATAACAATAAAATCAGATTTATAATTTAAAGAAAATAGAGGGGATGACTACCGACAAACCACCGGCGACCACCACGACCTACGACTGACTTGCGCCGGCGACCACGACTCCCCTCTGGCAGCACTCGCGCTCGACCCACACTCGCACCACCACTCGAACCTCCACGATCGACTGTAATCCCCGTATTTTTTATGAATTTTATAATTATATTTTAACATATAGTTATTTATATTTGAATATATTTTAACGTTTTAATGATTTCATACTTCAAAGGTTGACCATTTTGAAAGTCAAAGGAATTGTTTTAATAACATATTAAAGTCAAATGTTTATTAAAGTCATGCTTTGAAAGTACTTGAAATGGTTTGAAACGCTTAGTGGATTTGAAAAAGAGTTTAAATGGGCTTGAGGAACCCAAAATACTAATCCTAGTGATGTTAGGAGTTCAATAATTAATCTTATTCATCACCGAACTCTATTTGAAGCCCAATTACTTTTCCTAAGCCCCACAAAGGGGAAACTATAAATACCCATAAACCACAAATATTTTACCCACACATTATTTTCACTCTCCTCCTTCCTCCCACATAATTTCGGTGCTCCTCTCTCCTTTCGTTTTCTTTCTTCTTTGCTCGGTTTTTGCACCCTTCGGTTTTTCCTTTTCCGGCCAGCCGCCGTCCGGACACTAGCTGCCGGCGACCACCCGCCGCCCTTCCGCCGCCGCTGCCCTTCCTTGGTCGGCGCTTCCTTTTCTCTCCCTTCTTGTTTTGGTTTGTTTCTTTTCTTCCTCCTCAAGTTTTATATTAAAGATCATGTTTTTATGTTTTATTTTAGTACTAATCATGATTAATAACTTTAATTTACTGTTTTAATGATTAATCTTGGATTATATATGTTATGTATTAAAAGAATAAAATTTCAGATTTGATTATTAATTTTAGATTGAGTTTTAATTATCAAAGCATGAGTTTTTAGGGTGTTAAATATTGGAAAATCATAGTAGCATGTTATAAACTATGAGATTGATTTAAATTATGAATTTAAGCATGTTTAAGTATGTTTAAAGAGAGTTTTAAAATTTGATAAGTTGCTGGAAATTTTAGAAAGGGCATTAATAATGTAGTTTATGGATTTTAATGACTAGTATAGTAGCACTATGCTAGGTAAAATAAGTAGTTGGAGTTTTAATGGTAAAACAACTTTTAGATATTTTTAAAGAGGATTTAAAGTATTTTAAAGTTGCTGGAATTTAATTGGAGCATTGACTTTAAATTATATTGGTTGTTTTAGGCGGAGATTTTTCGATGGCGACTTTTTAAAGTGATTAAAGGTGGCCTATCAGTTTGTTTATACAAGGTACGTACATACCTGTTTGTTATGTGAGTTAGTATCATGATTTTAGGAAGGAAAGGTTGTAGTATCATGTATAGGAACTTTGTAAGTTCATATATGATTTCTATTATGATTGGATTTTACATGTTTTATGCCTGTGTGCAAACATGTTTATTATAAGATTGTATTATGAGTTGAATATCCTGTTTGTATGGAATATTGATGCAAGCATGTTGGTTGGGAACTTTATTTATTAATTCACATGGGGGAATTAATATAATTATTGAATTGGATCATGTTCAATCATGTGTTCCCTTATATTATTATTTTCACTACTCTATGAGGATTGTGGGCCTTATTTGGTAAGCTGATAATTTATGCCTTTGAAAGGTAAGATTGGTTGTTTGTTAGGTTCAACAAATAAGAAAGATTGGAATAAAAGGAAGTACTCTTGGATTTGTAAGTTGTGTGATCACTTATTAAATACTAAGATAAAAAGAAGTTCAGTTGTGAATGTTTGATTTGATATTTCTGTACTACTTGCGTGTCATAACAAGTAATAAATTGTAAATCACGTAAAGTGTAACTTGGATAGTAATAAACTTTAGACTGGTGCACGTCTGAAGTTGGACAATCAAGAGTTGGGGTACATGGTGAGCGTGCCATGGCTTATTCTGGGAATTGGATTGATAACCGTTCCTATTTTTATTCAAAGGTTCCTCGATATCGCAGGTCATTATGGAATACGGAGTCGCGCCCGTATTTCGTCTTCCTAGGTGAAGGCTGGTTTTTAGTTAGACAACTCGGTCCAATAACTATTCCATTAAAGTGATAAAAAGATGATTAAAGTTGAGTTCAGTAGAAGTTATCTGCAGAATGTTATATTGTTATATTATTATTTATCCCTGCTTATTATTTCTTAGTATCATGTTAGGAATGTTTATGTATTGTTATGTAGTACTCAGCTTAGCTGATTACGTGCTTTGTTTGTGTATGTGATCATGGCTTTGCCTTATTGATCCTGTGATGACCCATCTTGGTGAGCAGATTCTTTAGAGCATTGACATTTACAGGTGCGCAGATGTTGCATCATTGGGAATCTGGGAATGGAGAGCTTGTGTAACAAATTATTTTATCTATTGCTTTAGTAGGAACATATTATATTAAGTTTGGTTTTGAAGTAGACATTTATAGTGTGTTGGTTTTAAGTACTTTGTTGGTTTATTATATTTAAAGTATGAAGTTTAGTTATATATATTTTCCGCTGCAAAATTCTGAATAAGCCGATACGTTATCACACGGGCGATAATGCTTTGATGATTCTCCATGTTTTATATTGAAAAGGTATTTTGGAAAAGGGAGAATTATCGGGGTGTTACAAAGTGGTATCTAGGAGCTTTAGGTTATTTTCAAAACTTTTAGGCGCCTAACTAACTTACTAGTTATTTGAATAAACTCTTAGAATTGCTCCTACTTATTCGTTTTGAAAAACGTCATTACCTTAAATTGGGAATAAGAATATATTGTTTGAAACTTTTTTTTAGGTCCGAAATTTTTTTTTAGGAGGGTCCGAAATTTTTTTTTTTAATTATATTGTCCGAAATTTTTTTGGTTTGTTAAGTCGAAATTCGTTTTTCGAATTATATGTTGGTTTGAAAAAATTTTAGTATGTCCGAATTTTTTTTTTTCCAGAACTAATAGGCGAATTTCTTTTTATTTAGTTTGATACTTTTATTATTTTTGTTATCTGAAAAATTATAATTAGTGTCTACATTATTTTATTACCTTTAAAGTTTTATTTGTTGTATTGTGAGAATGGGTAGTATAGGAAGGGCATATAGGATAGAAATATTATATGCATGCATTTAATAGTTAGTTCAGCATGTTATTATTTTCTTCCCTACTAACTATTTATAATTATTTTTCTTCCCTGCTAACTGTTTATATTTTTTTTCCCTGCTAATTGTTACATTCTTGTGCCTATGATGTTAATGGCAACTCTTTATTGTTATTGTTGGGAATTGCATACAGGGAGAGTACTAAATATATTATTGAATATATTTATTTGTTGTAGATCCTTAATCATGTCTGCCACAGTAGGAAGTTACCAAAATCCCATTGTAATAAGTGATGATGAAGGTGACGATAATAATGTACATGTCAATGATAATAACTATACCCGTCTAGAGTGGATTATGCGTAAAATATTAAGGTCAGGGGTGGCCAGTGATGATGAGCTCATTGTGGAGTTCGACCGTGCTAGGGTCAGACCAGACTGGACATTTACCGTGCATCCTTCAGGTATGAAACTGATTCAGAGTCAGAGGATGAAGAGCCTCAACCTACAAGGAGATCTAAAAGACAAAGGAGATACGTCGAATATTATGATGAGGACATAGATGAGTTTGAAGATGAGATCTTCGTGCCTGAACGATACAAGGAATCTAAGGACAAGAATGATAATGTGGTACCTTAGGTTACTATTTATGTATTTACGATTAGAGAAAACAATATAGTATAATAATATAATAATATTGGGTAGTTGGCCAATAGTGATTGGAGCTGTTTTATAGTACCATTGTTTTAGGAAAATATAATGTTATAGTAACAAATTATTTAATAATACCCTTTTGGAGGAATAAAAGTTAATTATTTATTTATATGAGTGAGCAAGAATTTATTCTGGGAACGTGTTGGGAATCTTTTATTATTTAAAATTTATTATGTGATTAAATTTTTGTTTGTTCTACTTATGTATTCTGATGTGAATATTTTCTTCATGGATGATTATGTGGTTACTAGAGAACATTTTATGTTGTACTTGGAACTGTTTGAGAAATTGTTTGTTGATGCGATCTTGGTTGATCAAATCAAATGTTGCCTTCTTAGATTGACACATAAGCTATATTGAAACCTAAAGTAGAGTTATATTACTTTCATGTCACGAAGTAGGATGGCTAACAACAACGACCTAGCTGGTGATATTCACCTCTTGGCGGAAAAATTAACTCAGGAGAGAGCTGAGCGTCCTGAGACTGCTGGGGACATGTTTGAAAGGCTAGCTAAGGTTAAGCCACCATATTAAGGGGCAAGCTGATCCTACCTTCCTAGAAAACTGGATTATTAGGGAGTTTGAGAAACTTTTTGGGGCTGTGAACTGTCCTGAGAATATGAGAGTGGGTCAGGCTGTGTTGTACCTTAAGGACGAGGCTGATTTATGGTGGAGGGAGAATGGAGCTAGACTGAGTGTTGTGGAAGGATTCGATTGGAATGCTTTTGTGATTGCCTTGAGAGGGAAGTTTTACCCTGCGTTTATGAGGAAGCAGAAGGCCCAGGAATTCATTAACCTTAGGATGGGTAGTATGACCATCTCTGAGTACTACAGTAAATTCATAGCACTGTCGAGGTTTGCACCTGAGGTTGTAGCTACTGAGGAGTTGAAGGCTCAAAGGTTTGAGCAAGGGCTGACTGATGAGATACAGCTGGGGTTAGGAGGTGAGACCTTTACATCCCTAGATATTGTGTATGGGAGAGCCGCCCACATTTATGGACTCCAGTCGAGGCGGGATAAAAAGAATGTTGTGGTAGGTGAGAAAAGAAAGGACTTTAATGCTGGGGGAAATCAGGGGAATCCAAGAAAAACAAGAATGGTAATGGGAATTTCCAAGGAAGGAACAACCAGGATAACCGCAATAGGGGTCGAGCTGAAAGAGTGTATCACTGCAAGAAGTGTAGCAACAACCACCCTGGTAGAGACTGTAAGGGAGATCCAGTGACTTGTAACTACTGTCAGAAGAAGGGCCATAGGGAGTATGAGTGCTAAGCAAAAGAAAGTGCAAAATGGCAATGGGGGTAGTAACCAAGTGAGGTCTGGATTTAACCAGTCAGGAAATCAGGGTTCGAAACCTGCAGGGGCACAGAATAATCAAGGGAGCTATAACAAGCCTGCTGGTGAGAGCAACCAGAACAAGACTCCGGGCAAACTGTTCGTGATGAGTCGCAATGAAGCTGAACGATCTGCCGACGTAGTGTCTGGTACTTTTTCTATTAACCCCGTGCTAGTTAAAGCAATATTTGATTCGGGGGCGACTTATTCTTTTGTTTCGTCGTCTGTTATTAAAAGTCTGGGGTTAGTAGATTTTGAGGTGATTGATTTGCCTGTTAGTATACCTACTGGTGAGACCATAAGGTGTACCAAGTTGTTCAGAATTTGCCTCTGGAGATAGGAGACTGTGTTTTTCCTTCTGATTTGATAGAGTTTAATCTGGGAGACCTAGATGTAATTCTGGGGATGGATTGGCTAAGTTTATACAAGACCAAGATAGATTGCAAAGTTCAGAAAATAGCTTTAAGGAACCCTTTGGGTAAGTTGACTTCGTATAGACGTTTTGGGAAGTCCAAGAACTTTGGGGTTATTTCCGCAATGCAAATGAAGAAGTTGATGAAGAAGGGGTGTGATATATATTTCTGTAGTGTGCAAGATGTGAGTAAAGAAGCTGGGGCAAATATTGAGGATGTTCCAATTGTGAATGAGTTTATGGATGTGTTTCCGAGTGAGATTTCGGGTGTGCCACCTGTCAGAGCTGTTGAGTTCACCATAGACTTAGTTCCTGGAACTGCACCTATATCTAAAGCACCCTATAGAATGGCACCTCCGGAGATGAGTGAGTTGAAGACGCAGTTGCAAGAATTGTTCGATAAGGGTTATATTAGACCTAGTGCATCACCTTGGGGAGCTCCTGTGTTGTTTGTTAAGAAGAAAGATGGGAGTATGAGGTTGTGTATCGATTATAGGGAATTGAATAACGTAACCATCAAGAACAAGTATCCTTTTCCTAGGATAGATGACCTATTCGATCAATTGAATGGAGCGAGCGTGTTCTCAAAGATTGATGTGCGTTCGGGGTATCACCAGTTGAGGGTAGCTGATAAGGATATACCTAAGACTGCATTTAGGACTCGTTATGGTCACTATGAGTTTACTGTAATGCCTTTTGGGTTAACCAATGCACCTGCCATATTTATGGACTTAATGAATAGGATTTTCCATGAGTTCTTAGATAAGTTCGTGGTTGTATTCATTGATGATATTCTGATCTATTCGAAGAATGAAAAAGAGCATGATGAGCACTTGAGGATCATATTGGAGACGCTTAGGAAGAATCAATTGTATGCCAAGTTCTATAAGTGTGAGTTTCGTTTGGAGAAGGCACTATGTGTCTAAGGAAGGAGTCTCTGTAGATCCTGCTAAGATTTAAGCTATGAGTGAGTGGCCAACTCCGAAGAATGTGTCTGATATTCGAAGTTTCCTAGGTCTAGCTGGCTATTACAGAAGATTTGTGAGAGATTTCTCGAAGATAGCTAGACCCATGACCAACTTGATGAAAAAAGAGTTAAAATTTGAGTGGAGTGAGAAGTGTGAGGAAGCTTTTCAAATTTTAAAGGAACGTTTGACCTCCGCACCTGTTTTGACCCTGCCTGATGGGAATGAGGGATTTGAGGTGTATAGTGATGCTTCGAAGAATGGTCTGGGATGTGTGTTACAATAGAATGGGAAGGTGATTTCATATGCGTCGCGTCAGTTGAAACCTTATGAGGCTAATTACCCTACCCATGATCTAGAGTTAGCTGCTATTGTGTTCGCTTTGAAGATTTGGAGACACTACCTGTATGGGGTAACCTGTAAGATCTTTACCGACCATAAATGTTTGTAGTACATTTTCACCCAGAAAGACCTCAATATGAGGCAGAGGAGATGGTTAGAGTTGATAAAGGACTATGACTTAGACATCCAATATCATGAGGGGAAAGCGAATGTAGTTCCTGATGCGTTAAGTAGAAAGTCGAGTCATAGTATGAATGCCTTGGTAGTTCCGGAGGAGTTATGTCGAGATATGCAAAGACTTAGCCTAGAAATTTTAAATCCTAGGGAGACCGAGGCAAGATTGAGTACTTTATCGTTGGGGTTGTCAATTTTCAACGAGATCAAAGAGAGCCAAGTTGGGGATGAGCACCTAGAGAAGATTAAGGAAAAGATGGGCCAAGGTAAGGAAGGTGATTTTAAGATCCATGATGAGGGTAGTCTGAGGTTCAAGGGGAGGTGGTGTGTACCACAAAAATGTGATGCGCTTAAGAGTTCTCTTATGGATGAGGGCCATAATACACCGTACTCTGTGCACCCTGGGGGTGACAAGCTGTATAAGGACCTTAAGCAGATCTATTGGTGGCCAAACATGAAGCGTGAGGTTGCCGAGTTCGTGTCCAAGTGTTTAACCTGTCAGAAAGTCAAAATAGATCATAAGCGACCCATGGGGAAAGTTCAATCCTTAGAGGTTTCGGGATGGAAGTGGGATTCCATATCAATGGATTTTGTGACTGCTTTGCCTAGAACAAGGAATGGCAATGATACTATTTGGGTTATTGTGGACCGTCTGACGAAGTCGGCCGTGTTCATTCCAATCAAAGAGACATGGAAGAAGAAGCAACTTGCAAAGACATATGTTAAGCATGTAGTGAGATTGCATGGGGTTCCAATCGATATTATTTCAGATCGTGATTCGAGATTCCACTCGAAATTTTGGCAAAAGGTCCAGTTAAATCTTGGGACAACGTTGAAAATGAGTACTGCCTTTCACCCTGCGACTGATGGTCAGACTGAGAGGACTAACCAGACTATAGAAGATATGTTGAGAGCTTGTGCTATTGATTTTCAGGGTAGTTGGGAAGACCAATTAGATTCGATTGAGTTTTCATGCAACAATAGTTATCATGCGAGTATTAAAATGGCACCTTTCGAGGCATTATATGGAAGAAAATGTAGAAGTCCCATTTGCTGGAATGATTTTAGTGAGAACATAGTATTGAGGACAGAGTTCATTGAGGAGACTGTTAAGAATGTGAAGTTGATTCAGGCTAGAATTCAAGCTGCCCAAGATAGGTAAAAGAGTTATGCCGATTTGAAGCGAAGGGAGGATGAGTTCGAAGTCGGTGACAAAGTGTTTTTGAAAGTATCACCAACTAAGGGTGTGATGAGATTTGGGAAAAAGGGCAAATTGAGTGCCAAATATGCAGGTCCATATGAGATTCTACAAAGAATTGGGAAAGTAGCTTATAGGTTGGCTTTGCAAATGGAGTTCGAGAAGATGCATGATGTATTTCATATTTCCCAACTCAAGCGTTATATCCCTGATGAGCGTCATGTCTTGGAGCCTGAGAGGATCCAAAGTGATAGTAGCCTCACATATGAGGAAAGGCCTGTGAAAATTCTTGATAAGAAGGTGCGTAGTACACGCAATAAGGATGTTAATATCGTGAAAGTACTTTGGTCGAACCATGAGTCCGAAGAGGCAACGTGGGAAGCTGAAGCTGAAATGAAGAAGAAGTATCCAGATTTATTCCTTGAGGTGAGTTACGAGGGCGTAACTCGTTTTCTTTAAGGGGGGTAGAATGCGATAGAATTTCGCGCTTTTTACCTAATTTCATGGTATTTTTATGCATTATATGCTTGTTTTGGCAATATGCACATGATTAGTGCAAAATAAATTGATTCTCCGCATAAGAAAAAGTGTTCATTAGTAACACAAGTGATTTTAAGTTGGCAAAAGAGTGCACATGAGTGGCACAAGTATTTCTCCAATAGGAGTTGAGTTGAAAAACTTTTAAAAAGGTATGAGTTTTCGTGTCAAGTTTCGGGACAAAACTTCTTTTAAGAGGGGTAGACTGTAATCCCCCGTATTTTTTATGAATTTTATAAATATATTTTAACATATAGTTATTTATATTTGAATATATTTTAACGTTTTAATGATTTCATATTTCAAAGGTTGACCATTTTGAAAGTCAAAGGAATTGTTTTAAGGATTTTTTGACTTTAACCACCTTATAAAATCACCATTTTTAAGATAACCACCTTATAAGTTAATTGTTTTAAATAACCACCTTATATGACCTAAATCCTTTTAAATACCTACCAATCAACAGATTTCGTCAAGGAAATCATCCTCAAAAAGGGTTTAAGAACGATTTCATCACCTCCACCTTTATTCACTAGAATGTATTTAAGGTTTAAACCCTTATTTAAGACCGATTTCTTGGACGAAATCTGCCAATTGGTATGTATTTAAAAGGATTTAGGTCATATAAGGTGGTTATTTAAAACAATTAACTTATAAGGTGGTTATCTTAAAAATGGTGATTTTAAAAGGTGGTAAAAATCAAAAAATCCTTGTTTTAATAACATATTAAAGTCAAATGTTTATTAAAGTCATGCTTTGAAAGTACTTGAAATGGTTTGAAACGCTTAGTGGATTTGAAAAAGAGTTTAAATGGGCTTGAGGAACCCAAAATACTAATCCTAGTGATGTTAGGAGTTCAATCATCAATCATATTCATCACCGAACTCTATTTGAAGCCCAATTACTTTTCCTAAGCCCACAAAGGGGAAACTATAAATACCCATAAACCCCAAATATTTTACCCACACATTATTTTCTCTCTCCTCCTTCCTCCCACAAGATTTTGGTGCTCCTCTCTCCTTTCGTTTTCTTTCTTCTTTGCTCGGTTTTTGCACCCTTTGGTTTCTCCTTTTCCAGCCAGCCGCCGCCCGGACACCAGCTGCCGGCGACCACCCGCCACCCTTCCGCCGCCGCTGCCCTTCCATGGTCGGCGCTTCCTTTTCTCTCCCTTCTTGTTTTGGTTTGTTTCTTTTCTTCCTCCTCAAGTTTTATATTAAAGATCATGTTTTTATGTTTTATTTTAGTACTAATCATGATTAATAACTT
Organism: Beta corolliflora; assembly: GCA_947648045.1. Classification (NCBI taxonomy): domain Eukaryota; kingdom Viridiplantae; phylum Streptophyta; class Magnoliopsida; order Caryophyllales; family Amaranthaceae; genus Beta; species Beta corolliflora. The sequence goes on from CANSZD010000780.1 coordinate 616,155, forward strand.
TAATTTACTGTTTTAATTATTAATCTTGGATTATATATGTGATGTATTAAAAGAATAAAATTTCAGATTTGATTATTAATTTTAGATTGAGTTTTAATTATCAAAGCATGAATTTTTAGGGTGTTAAATATTGGAAAACCATAGTAGCATGTTATAAACTACGAGATTGATTTAAATTATGAATTTAAGCATGTTTAAGTATGCTTAAAGAGAGTTTTAAAATTTTATAAGTTGCTGGAAATTTTAGAAAGGGCATTAATAATGTAGTTTATGGATTTTAATGACTAGTATAGTAGCACTATGCTAGGTAAAATAAGTAGTTGGAGTTTTAATGGTAAAACAACTTTTAGATATTTTTAAAGAGGATTTAAAGTATTTTAAAGTTGTTGGAATTTAATTGGAGCATTGACTTTAAATTATATTGGTTGTTTTAGGCGGAGATTTTTCAGTAGGCGACTTTTAAAGTGATTAAAGGTGGCCTATCAGTTTGTTTATACAAGGTACGTACATACCTGTTTGTTATGTGAGTTAGTATCATGATTTTAGGAAGGAAAAGTTGTAGTATCATGTATAGGAACTTTGTAAGTTCATATATGATTTCTATTATGATTGGATTTTACATGTTTTATGCCTGTGTGCAAACATGTTTATTATAAGATTGTATTATGAGTTGAATATCCTGTTTGTATGGAATATTGATGCAAGCATGTTGGTTGGGAACTTTATTTATTAATTCACATGGGGGAATTAATATAATTATTGAATTGGATCATGTTCAATCATGTGTTCCCTTATATTATTATTTTCACTACTCTATGAGAACTGTGGGCCTTATTTGGTAAGCTGATAATTTATGCCTTTGAAAGGTAAGATTGGTTGTTGGCTAGGTTCAACAAATAATAAAGTTTGGAATAAAAGGAAGTACTCTTGGATTTGTAAGTTGTGTGATCACTTATTAAATACTAAGATAAAAAGAAGTTCAGTTGTGAATGTTTGATTTGATATTTCTGTATTACTTGCGTGTCATAACAAGTAATAAATTGTAAATCACGTAAAGTGTAACTTGGATAGTAATAAACTTTAGACTGGTGCACGTCTGAAGTTGGACAATCAGGAGTTGGGGTACATGGTGAGCGTGCCATGGCTTTTTCTAGGAATTGGATTGATCACCGTTCCTATTTTTATTCAAAGGTTCCTCGATATCGCAGGTCATTATGGAATACAGAGTCGCGCCCATATTTCGTCTTCCTAGGTGAAGGCTGGTTTTTAGTTAGACAACTAGGTCCAATAACTATTCCATTAAAGTGATAAAAAGATGATTAAAGTTGAGTTCAGTAGAAGTTATCTGCAGAATGTTATATTGTTATATTATTATTTATCCATGCTTATTATTTCTTAGTATCATGTTATGAATGTTTATGTATTGTTATGTTGTACTCAGCTTTGCTGATTACGTGCTTTGTTTGTGTATGTGATCATGGCTTTGCCTTATTGATCCTGTGATGACCCATCTTGGTGAGCAGATTCTTTAGAGCATTGACATTTACAGGTGTGCAGATGTTGCATCATTGGGAATCTGGGAATGGAGAGCTTGTGTAACAAATTGTTTTATTTATTGCTTTAGTAGGAACATATTATATTAAATTTGGTTTTGAAGTAGACATTTATAGTGTGTTGGTTTATTATATTTAAAGTATGAAGTTTAGTTATATATATTTTCCGCTGCAAAATTCTGAATAAGCCGATACGTTATCACACGGGCGATAATGCTTTGATGATTCTCCATGTTTTATATTGAAAATGTATTTTGGAAAAGGGAGAATTATCGGGATGTTACATCAACCCACCGGACGTGACCTTCAAGCAGCACCGCGCCACAGTCGCGTGACACCACACCGCTGGACAGAACCGACGAACTCCGGTCGACCACCACCGACGCTCGGGAAGGATAGGAGAGTAGTGTAGGAGAGAGAAGAAGAGAAAAGAAGGAGAAGAAGAAGAGAAAAGAAGGAGAAGAAGAAAAGAAACGCGGGGGAAGAAAAAAAAAAAGAGGAGAGAGAAAAATCCTCTTGGGGTAAATAACACGGCTGATAATGTAGAAGTTAGGGTTTTTTTCTTTCCTCTCCTATTTATAACATGAGAAACCTTGGTTTAATAGGATTTGTTTCCAACTCAAAATCCGATTTCTTATTTTATTTGTTTCGAAAATAAAATAAAACTGAATTATAATAAAATTAGGTACGAAGGTAGGTTGTTTAGTTAAATTATAACTGTAGTCTTACCCAAATTATATTTTTCTGTAAATAATATTAAAAATACTCTAACTTTATTCTTTATATTTTCTTATTTATAAAAGAATAACTCCTAAAAATACGGAGTATTACAGGCTTCCCCCCTTAAAGGAAGTTTCGTCCCGAAACTTTGGGGTAGCCAGTCTTAACGACGATCTTTTGCACTTCTAAGTCCCAATATTTCACAAGCGTTATCTAGTTTTCGTAAGACAGATAAGCAATAATACACATAAATAACATACTTAGCACACTTTAGCACACTTTTGGGTGGAAGCGCGAAATTCTATCGCATATAGCATGAGCAACCATGGTTTAATAGGATTTGTTTCCAACTCAAAATCCGATTTCTTATTTTATTTGTTTCGAAAATAAAACAAAACCGAATTATAATATAATTAGGTACGAAGGTAGGTTGTGTAGTTAAATTATAGGAAAAATGGATCAGAATAACCCCAACTTTGGTCCGTCCGCTTTTAATACCCCCAATTATGAGTTATTTTTGAATACCCCCAACTATTGGGGAGGTCCGCCAAAAATGCACCCAGATGACTTATAACCTGTTAGCAAGGTAATTTTTTTTATTTTTTATTTCTCTTCGATTTTTATTTCTCTCCTCTGCTCATCCCAACACCCCCTCTCGCTCATCTATCACGCTCTCGCTCATCCCACCACCCCCACCACCTTCCCTCACCCCCACTACCACCCTTCCCACCTGACCCCCCTCCCCCTACCCCCAACGGCCCCACAACCACCCCGGCGGCCCCCTTCGAAACCCGATACCTTCAACCACCTTCAAAAGTAGTCTCATCTAATGGAAGAGTTGTCATTGTTAACATCACATTTATGGCGAAAAAAAAGTAACCTTTATACTTGCCAAAACAGTAGCTTCTTACATCACTTTGGGTTTCGAGATGATTAGCATCTGGGTCAAATTCTAAGGAACATTTTATCAAACACAAAGCAAACAACAACCAGAAATGAAATTTGGACTTCAAAACACACATGATCACCATAAAAATTAATTCCAAGAACAACCCAATGCCTAAAACAATCTAATTATCAACAATGAAACCAAATTCAACAGAAATCAAGCAAAATTCAAACTGGGTAATTTTCTGATTTCTTAGAATATAAATATGAAGGTTTCAAATTTGAAGCATTTCTTAGAGGACAGATGACACAAAGAGAGACAAAGTAGGGCCACCAGTAGCGCCAAGGCTCCGACGAGCAGCGTGGTGGAGGTGAAACTCCAGCGGAAGGAAGAGAGAGAGATGGAGTAAGGGGGAGGGGTTTTACGGGAGGAGAGGAAGATCGAAGAGAGAGATAGACGGGGGTGTTGAGCGAGGGAAGAGAGGAGGTGTGCGAGCAGGGCGGTCGTCTGGGAGGGTGGCGTGCAGGTGCGCCGGTGGTCAGAGGTAGGTGGGTGGTGGCTGTGTTGTGGTGTTGCGGTGCTGTGGGAAGAACCCGAAACAGAGGAGAGATAAGAAGAACGCGTAGGAGAAGGGGTCTTTGGTGTGGCGGTTTCCGACGAGGTTGGGGTTGATTCTGGTGAGTTGATTCCCCAAGTAGTGGTGTTGGAAGCCATTGAAGAAGAACGAAAGAGATGAGGAGAGAGATGAGCAAAGGGTGGGGTAGTTGGTGAATCACAAGTAAAGCACGTGCAAGTATTTACCAGTTCTTCCGGTGAAAGCAGTTAAAAGGAGTATTTTTGGCGGACATCCCCAATAGTTGAGGGTATTTAAAAATAACTCATAGTTGGGGGTATTAAAAGCGGACGCTCCAAAGTTTGGGTTATTCTCATCCATTTTTACTGTAGGCTTACCCAAATTATATTTTCTGTAAATAATATTAAATAGAACATCTAGGTCATGAAAATAGAACATTCGATATAGTACATCCATTTCAATCAAAATAGAACATAAAAATAGGACATTCATTTCATCAAAATAGAACATAAGAAACATAACCTAATCCATCGACCGTGCTCCCGGGAGCACCATGTGCTTCGTGCTCCCAGCACAAAACGTAACTTAAAACAAGCAAAACGCGGAATTTAAAAACTGTAAATATCGAATAGAACATTTAGTGAAACAATATAGAACATAATTTGCACGGAAAAACCGGAAAAACAAAGACAAAAAATCAACATATAAAACCCTAAACTCATTTGAAACTACCATATCTCTCACTTCCACAAACCAACTTCCACAAACCACCATTTTCTCTCACTTTCTCTCTCAAAAAAACTCACCATTTTCTCTCACTTTCTCTCTCAAAATCAAAATTCAAAGAATTCTACAAAATGGAAGATCAACCGAAGAAGCAAATTGCACAACAATATGTCAGAGCAAAAAGGTATAAACATTGATGATCATCTGCAATTTTAGTTTTGATTTTACTTTGGAATTAACATTCTAATTTAGTAAAAATGTTCATGAGAATTTGGTTGCAAATGAACAGAAAACAAACTTCAAAATCTCAAACACAAGAACCTCAAATGCATGAAGAAAATTCGAAAATGTAAGTATAATTTCAACAATAATGTGATTTCCAACTTATGTTCTACAATCAATTTCATATCATACTCTATTTCAATGATAGAACAACGCAAGAAATTGCAACAAATGAAGTTGAAACAACTGAAATTGAAAGCACACATTCTGCATGTTCTACGCAAGAAACTGAACTGTAAGTTCTACTTTCTTATGTTCTATTTTGATGAAATGAATGTCCTATTTTTATGTTCTATTTTGATTGAAATGGATGTACTATATCGAATGATCTATTTTCATGTCCTAGATGTTCTATTTAATGTGTTCAAATTTTGTGATCTGAAGTTTCTTTTGATGTTCTATTTTTATGCGTTGAATGTTCTATTTCATATGTTCTATTTTGTAAACTGAATGTTCTATTTCGTATGTTCTATTTTCAATGGCTACATGTTCTATTTCGTGTGTTCAAATTCTGTAAAGTCAATGTTCTTTTTGCTATGTTCTATTTTTATTGAACAAATGTTTTATTACATATGTTCTGTTATTATAAAATAAATGTTCTATAACATTTGTTCTATTTTCATGAATCACATCTTCTTTAGAATATGTTCAAATTATATGTTCTATATAACATGTTCTATTTTGATGACCTAAATGTTCAATAGAGTATGTTTTAATTGTATGAACTAAATGTTCTAATTGTATGAGCTTATTGTTCTAATTCCATGAACTAAATGTTCTAAACTCATATCCTCCTATTCACTATTTCAGTGACAAAATGTTCAAAAAGGAACAGGTATAAATACCTATAAATAGATTTTGTTGCAACTAAATAAAAATACCTATAAATGGAATTTGTTGCAACTAAATAAAAACAGAGGTAGTATAAAAGTGTAGAACATTATACGTGATTGAATTAGAACATGTATCTTTGAATTTAGAACAAATTGGCAATTGAAGTAGAACATGCTTAAAGTAATTCTGTAGAACTTAATCAGTTTGATGTGAACATTTTTTCATTTTGAACACTATTGTTTTTTGGTGTTAGAACATTGTCTATGTTCATTTTGAACAACTATGTATTTTATGTAGAACATAATACAATTTTCTATTTAATTCAAAAAGAAGATTTTTCGTTTTCATTTTGAATAAATTTTCATTACATGTAGAACATTTATCAGTTTGATGTGGAACATAGTACAATTTTCTTGAAACGGGACTTCTTTCTTTTTCATTTTGAACAATGAGGCATTTCTGTAGAACATATTATCATTTTAATATAGAACATTTTGACCTTAATTTAGAACATTCTAATGTTTGAAACAATACTTATATGAAAAAGAACATTTGTCATTTTCATTTAGAACACATACTGATTTCATGTAGAACATCATGTCATTATTATTTTATTTTGTGATTTTAGGGAAAAAGACTTATGTTGTTGAGTTTGATGAAGGTTCTGAATCTGAGTTGCTACAGAAGCAAGTGAAAAATGATGAAGAAGCTTTTGAATTGTACAATGAGTATACTTTTAAGTTTGGTTTTGGTGTTCGTAAGGGTAAAACAAGGTGTAGGGTCAAAGATGGTAGTCTTTGTATGAGACAAATGGTTTGTTGGAGGGCTGGTTTCAAGAATGTGAATAATGTAGGACATAAGTCGTATTCAAAAGTTGATTATAGATCTGGTTGCTGAGCTTATGTGCAGTTTCATGTTGATGAAGATGGTGTTTATACTTTGGTTGCACATGTGATGGGACATAATCATACAATGGTTCCACTTCATGAGCGTCATTATATTAGGTCACATAGATTAGTGCGTTCTGAGTAGTTGACATTTATTTCGTACTTGAAGAGAAGTGAAATTCCTGTAGCGGACGCTATTCGGGTTATGAGGAAAGAAGTTGGGGGTTCTCCTAACTTAGGTTTTACTGCTAGTGATGCATATAATGCTCTTGCTGCTGAGAAGGTTAAAAGTATTGATTTTTCAGACTCAAATCAGTTGATAAAGTCTTTTGCACAAAGGCAAGCAAGTGAGGCTGATTTTTATTATGATGTGCAGTTGGATAATTGTGGGAATTTGGTTAGTTTTTTTTAGAGATGGGAGGATGAAAAGGGATTATTTGATTTTTGGTGATGTTGTGATTCATGATACGACATATCATACAAATAAGTATGAGTCGATATGTGCATTGTTTTTAGGAATGAATCATCACACGGACAATATCATGTTCGGATGTGCTTTCCTGCTCAATGAGAAAAGTGATTCATTCGTTTGGCTATTTGATTCATTTGTGAGATCAATGGGTGAAAAAAACCAATCACTATGATGATTGATCAGTGTGCAGCAATGGCAGCGGCATTGAAAGTTGTTTTGCCATCAGTGAACCAACGTCTATGTACTTGGCATATTGGTCAGAATTCAAAGAAGAACATTCCAGACTTGAGGGCACAAGATGATTTTGTTAATGTCTTTAATACTGTTCTGAAGTACAGTGATACAATTACGGAGTTCGAATTCTATTGGCAAAGGTATAATTTGATTCTTCTGCTATTTTATTTTCTCATTTGATGCGTTTATATGTTGAACATATTTCTGTCAGAAAAGGAACATTGCTTTTTTATGTAGAACATTGTCTTTCTCCATTTAGAACAAATGTGTATTCATGTAGAACAATCATGCATTTGATGTAGAACATTTCATTTTTCTATTTAGAACAAATGTTTACTAATGTAGAGCATAATGAATTTGATGTAGAACACCCTCTATTAGAAATGGAACATGTAACCATTATTAAAAGAACATATGCTCTTATACTAGAACATTATCTCTTTATTTATTATTTATAGAACATATTTATTTCAGTAAAGGAACAGGTAAATTTCTAAAAAGAACATATGCTTTTATAAAAAAAAAACATTATATGTAGAACATAATGAATTTGATGTAGAACATTTTGTTTTTCTATTTAGAACGATTGTGTATTCATGTAGAACATATTGAATTCGATGTAGAACAAGCCCCAATATAATCTTGAACATTTCAGAGTTTAGAACAATTTAGTTTTATAAATGGAACATGTAACAGCTTAGCTCTAGAACATTTTACTTTATAAAAAGAACATATGCTGTTACATTAGAACATTATCTATGATTTGTTATTTTTCATTCTAGGATGATGACTCAATTAAATTGTTCTACAAAAAAGTGGCTCAATGATTTGTATGAGCTTAGGGAGAAGTGGTGCTCTGCATATTCTAAAAAGTTCTTTTTGGTGGTATTCTTTCATCACAAAGAAGTGAGACAACAAATAAATATGTGAAAAGGAGACTTTGTAAGACACACGATTTATGTGATTTCTACAACTTATTTCTTGATGTCATTGGTGAATGGAGAAGTAAGGAAAATGGTCAGGATTTCCAATGTAATAAGGGTAACCGACATTTGACATTTGCTCATTTGAAGTTGTTGGAGCATGCTAGTCAGGTTTACACAACTGAGGTGTATAAGATTTTTGAAGATGAGTTTATTAAAGGAACTGAGTGTGGTCAGAAGTTGTTTTTTCGTCAACATCCCATTGTTATATACCATATTGGTCGTCCCGATGTTGATTTGATCATGCATCAAGTTGGTTACAATGAATTAACACATCACATTGAGTGCACTTGCAACTACTATAGCGAGGTTGGGGTTTTGTGTTTCCACTCTCTTCGTGTTTATCACTTGCATTGTGTTTATTAAATTCCTGATCAGTACATTTTGTTGAGGTGGACACGATCAGTTATGTGCTCAAAAGTAGAAGAGAGGAAAGCTAGGGATTCAGAATATGTGTCTTCTTCTGTTTGGAGGGCTCAAATCACAAGGAATTTTTTGCGTTTGATAACAGCTAGTCAATCTGATCCTAATGCAAGGTATGAATTAGATCTTGCTTTTACTAGCGCTAAGGAGAAAGTTGAGAGTATTATTGGTAAGGTTGGTGAAGCGTTGGTTGCGGAAGATGTTGAGAGTGTTGGTGGTGTAAAAGTTGGAAATCCAAATCAACGACCAAAGTATCAAAGCAATAGCAGACCAAAGAGCATTATTGAGAAGAAATGCAATCAGGCCAAAGGATGGAGGAAGAAAGCTGCTGCAAATGCCTTGAAAGTAAAGAATAATGCTCAAAGTCCTATTAAGGTGATTTGAATACCTTTTACACATATTAATTTCATTTAGAACATTTCATGTTTCATTTTAGAACCCTGTTCTTACAAAATTATAACATTTATAATTGCATGTTGGAACATTATATATATAAGTTGGAACATTGTTAATCTTGGTTTGGAACATTTTGGTTTGCAGATGAGTTTACCGGTTGGTTCCAATTTAGTTCATCCTAGTACTAGATCTCAACTTAATCAATGTGGTGTAGATAAATATTTTGGAGTTACTATTACATCAACGGCTAATTCGTAAGATGTTTGTAGGATTTTTTTGAAGAATTTAATGGTATTGGTTCTTTAATTTTTAAATACGTTATAAATATAGTTACAATTTTTTCAATATTTTTGGAATTACTATGACACCAAATTGTAATTCTTGTAGTATTGTTCTGAAAAATTTGATGGTATTGATTCTTTAATTTTCAAATACATTATAAGTATAGTTACAATTCACAACCATATAATGTTTTTTTACATGATTTTGCAATATATTTAGAATCATTTTGTTATTATTTGATATTGTGTAATTTTTAGATAAATTATTTCTATCTTAATTTTTTTTGAAGATCATGTTTTATGAAATAGAAAGTAGTATATCATAGTGAATTCCCGTAAAAAAAAAGTATATCATAGTGAAACAAGACATTACTCCATTAGTAAAAGAACATTCACATTTTTAAATGGAACATTTCTCTATGTAAAAGGGACATCTGGTAACACAAGACAAAACACTTTAAAATTGAACATTCTTTTTTTTTTTTGACGGCTAAAATAGAACATTTTACTTTTAGAAATGAAACATGTTTTATAAAAATATAGAAATAGAACATTTAACTATATAGATAGAACATTTTATAGATAGAAATGGAACATTTATAGCTAGATGTAGAATAGAACTCCTGCTAAAAATAGAACATTGTACTTTTAGAAATGGAACATTTATAGCTAGATGTAGAACAGTCCTATTTAAGATAGATCATTGTACTTTTAGAAATGGAACATTTATAGCTAGATGTAGAACATAACTCCTATTTACGATAGAACATTGTACTTTTAGAAATGAAACATTTATAGCTAGATGTAGAACAGAACTCCTATTTAAGATAGAACATTGTACTTTTAGAAATGGAACATTTATAGCTAGATGTAGAACATAACTCCTATTTAAGATAGAACATTGTACTTTTAGAAATGAAACATTTAAAGCAGTAATTATTTTTGTTTGAAAATAGTTTACGGTGTTAGATATTCCGTTAGGTTTAATGACAAAAATTAAGTTCAGGATTATCGGAGACAGGGCTGCTAAAGTGGGGGTTATATTGGAAAAAGGCAGGGTTATCTGAGATAATATCCTAATTTTCAAACATAACCAACCGATGGAAAATGAAAACAGCACAGCAGGGGGGCACAAACTCGGGAACGCTGCCGACACTCGGTGAAAAACCCGATTTTCCCGCCCACTCGGCCAACTCACATGACTCGTTTCTTTTCAAACATTTAATAACACATAAGGGCCCCACCCAATCCCACCCCATTTTTATTCAAACCGCATTTAATCTAAACTTCCTCCTATTTCCGCCAAATTCTTCTCTCCCATTAATTTATTAACTACAGTATTCATCTTTTTTAGCGTCACTTTCTACTTTACTCCACACTCTCTCTCTCTTACACTCACTCTTACTCCAATTACTTACTATTCGATATGCTTTTCAAGGCACGCAGCTTTGTTTATGGAATCCTAGAATTCCACCAATACATGTTTTGTAAGTAATTTGTAAGTTTGATTCCTCAATTTTCCTTTTTTTTTAGTTTGCGCTGTTTGAAGTTAGTTTAAGCTCACTATTTTGATTTTTCTGAGCTGCTTTTTCTTTTTGGGCTAGAATATCTCGCTTTACGGTTTTGGAAACGATTTCTTAGGACGGTTCATGTTAGCCGACCCCTCTTCATTTGGGGACTAAAAGCTTTGTTGTTGTTTTTGGTGGTGGTGGTTCGAATTTTATCGTTTTTGGGTTTGAATTGTTTATTACCGTTGAAGTTGCTCAAGTCTTATTTTTGTTAAAATTTGTATTTTGCATCCAGTCTTATATGGGTGGGTGTGACAATTTGATTTTAATTTTAATTGATTTATAATAATTAATTGGCGAATGATTTGTTAGAATATTTTTTTTCCTATAAAATATTGAACTTGGTGGAGCTTGCTTCTTTGTTTTGTAGTTGAATGTGGGGGCAGGGTTTATTAGATATGACCTAAAATGACAAATGTGGTGGGTTTGAAATGAATAATTCAACTAGTAGTAGAAAACTATTGAAAAGTAATTTGAATAATGTGGGCACTGCACTGATTAATTGGGTGGCAAATAATGTAAAGAAGATGCTTTTTGTATAAGGTTATAACTTGTTTGCTTCTACTAGAAGAATTAGTTCGACGCGTTCGTGGAGGTTGTAATCTGGGGTCAGAATGGAGGATTATGTTGTGCAATCTGCTGAGAATGCAGAGGTAGAGCCTAAGTTGCCAGAAGAAGTTTGCAATGGTTTGGGTGATGGTGCTGAAAAAGTCGTGGAACCAGCAAAATCAACTGCTGGGTCCGTTAATAGGAGGGCAGAGGCGAGGAGTGGTTTGAGTTCGAAAACAGGTGTGGCTAAATCAAGCGTAAGCAGGAATCCGCAGAGTTCTAATGTGGTACCTGTTAGTGCAAGAAGAAATAGCAGCGGTGAGTTGGGTGAGAAGGAGTCAGTTAGGACTAAAGCACAGCAGTCTGGTCCTGGTGTGACACAAAGAAAAGCCAGTGGCGCTTCTGTTTCGGAGCCATTACGGCGATCAGTGCCAGAAATGAGAACATCTAAGATTTCTGATTCTAGTAAGAGTTTACGCGTAGTGGGCGTCAGAGAAACGAAAAAGTTAGGGCCAGTTTCACCTGGTGCTATAACTTTGAAGACACCTATTAGCTCAAGTTCGAGTAAGAATGATTCTGTTAACAAGCTGCCACTTACACGGGGTTCCTCAACAAGGAAGGTGAATTCTTCTTTATCAGTAGATAGTACGGCCAGTAGCTCTACTAAAAATTTCATCTCAAAGAACTCCACACCTTCAGCTCAATCCCCTTCAATTACAAGTGGATTGAAGAAGAGTAACAAGCTTTCTTCACCTTTAGCTCGGTCTCCATCTGTAAGTAGTGGATTCAAAAAGGGTACTGTGTCGGCATCCCAAGACCAGGGTTCAAACTTTTCTAGTCGGAAGAAGGTTGCAACCCCCGAAGGCCAGGATTCTCGCTTCATAGTTTTGCCACAGGTGGAGATCAAAGCTGGTGATGATGTGGTAAGTTACTAACAGCCCTTTATATGTGCTTGCATGTGTCGATTTTTGCATATATATGTTGCAACATGATCATGGTCTGGGTTCTGCATCTTTTTAAGTCTTTCTTTATCTACAAGTTAGATTGCTGTAGTAGGAGCATGCATTATACTCTATGATTTTATTAGGATCTTTTCTTGATCTTAAATTATCTCATGCGGTAATTATATGACAATGTTGTTGCCAACTACGTGGTCTGTAGGAATTTTATACTCCCTCCGATCTTTATTAGTTTACCCGTTTCTTTTGCACAGAGTTTTAGGAGAAATAATGTTGTTGGACATAGAAAGAAAGAAAAACTATTATTATTATATTAAAGTTGAATGTATGTGTGATGGAAAGTTAGTGGTCCCATTTCAAAAATAGAAACAAAAGAAATGGGTAAACTAATAAGGGACATCCCAAAAAGGAATACAGGTAAACTAATAAAGACCGGAGGGAGTATTTGTCAATGAGCTATGGAGGTAAATATAAAAGACAAAATTTGATTCTTTTACTCAAATATTACGTGTTCCATCACAATGTTACAAAAATACAGTGTAATTGTGGGATGAAGTGAGAATAAGTCACCAAGTATAAGGTCCATGTAGCCAACCAATCCATTTATTTGTTGGAGATTACTATCCTATGCCACCTATGGGGAAAAGAAAATTTCAAAATTAAAGGTTGTAGAGGTGATAGTTACATTGCCAATATTAGATATGGATATGTGACGAGGTAATTGAAGGTAGCATAAATGAATTGTCATGGTAATGTTATATGCAGATTCGAATCACTAAGTAGGTGTAATTTTCATAATTATGTAGTTTCTATATGTTCGTTCATAATTTTTATAGTTCCCATGATTATATATTTAGTTTCATCTTAATATAGTAACACATATGATCATATCTTCCATGGCCCTTGTAAGGAAAGGTTTAAACATGCATAAGGGGATTGGGTTCATTTTAAAGGTTTGCTGCATAAAACCTCTAATACTTATGTTTGATAATTAGCTGATTAGGAGAGAGGTTTAGTCCTATATTTTTCAAAAAGCTTAAAAGTGAAGCTTTTTTGAAAGAGAGGATTGTAATTTTGAGATAAAAACAATTTAGATAAAAACAATTTAGATAAAAACTTGCTAATGTATTGAATGTAATTTTAAAGGTTTGCTACATCAAAGCTCTAATACTTATGTTTGATAATTAGCTGATTAGAAGAGAGGTTTAGTCTTATGTTATTAAAAAAGCTTAAAAGAGAAGCTTTTGTAAAAGAGAGGATTGTAATTTTGAGATAAAAACAATTTTGATCAGAACTTGCTAATATATTGAATGTCAAAAGGACATCGGATAATAAAATGTGTCAATGTCAATATATGACAAACATGAAATTAAATATCTAATACTCCCTATTTTTTTCCCCATTAGTCCCTCTTTCCTTTCTGATGAGTACTTTTTTGCCTTTTTCTCTCACAACAACTACCCATGTGACTTAATGACCCCACTATCATCCCTCCTACAAAGGATCAAAACTAGCTTCCCATTGTATTTACCCATGCTAGGAGGTGTTCAAAGGGAAATTAAAAAGCAGCAAGTTTGTTATATGATTTTTCTGATGTTCGGAACCAGTTGGAGAATTTTGTTAAGAAGTTTGTAAAGGGAAAGTAGTGGGGAACAAGCAAGCTAGGAGAATACTTATGAAGAGAGAAAAAAGAGATCATTCATTTAGAAAATTGTAAAGAGAAGTCTTATAATTCTATTGTAATGCAAATATGCAATGTTGCAATGACGTGAGTTATAATTTGGACTTGTTGCTGCAAGTTATTTACAGTATATTTTATGGCTATCTAGTACGGTTTTTTTTACATTCATGTCGAAGAAATGTATATACCTTGTAAATATATATTTCCTTAGTTAAGAACATGTATCCGGATATGTAAACAAATGTCAAGACATTTGGAGCTATAACATAAGATTTCTCTATTACGTTTGGATTGCATGAGGAATCTCCACTCAGGGGGCGTTTAGTTGATAAAGGAAATGGAATCAAGAAAGGGGTGGAGGGGGAAAGGAAAGCAAAACCCTTAGATTTAAAGTGTTGTTTGGTTAGTGCAATATCATTCCTTTTTCTTCCTCCTCTTACTCTTCTTCCTCCAACCACCACTTTCCTCCCTCTTTGTTCCGCCCCCTCCCCACCCGACCCCCCCCGCGTTCTCCCCCCCCCCCCCCCCTCCCCCCCCCGCGGCGCTTTCCCCTTCCTTTCCCCCCCCTTCTTCCCCCCTCCTCGCCCCCCCCCCCCCCCCCCCCCCCCCCCCCCCCCCTTCGTCTTCTCCCCCCCCCCCCCCCCCCTCCCCCGCGTCGCCCTCCCTCCTCCCTTCCCCCCCCGTCCGTTCTCCTCTTGCGTCATTCTTTTTTCTTTTCTAGGGTTTGTGTTGAGTTGTGGTTTAGGTGGTGATCGGGTGGGTTGATTTGGGTGTGTTGTGGTGTAGGGAGTCTGAATCCGGTGGTCGGCCCGGGGTTGCGGTGGTCGGATCGGGGTTGCGGTGGGCAAGTGGTGGTGGTTGGGTGGTCGGGTCGGGGTTGCGGTGGGCAAGTGGTGGTGGTTGGGTGGTCATGTGGTAGTGGGATGGTTGGGTGAAGTGGTGGTTGGGTGGTCGAGGAGATGGTCAACAATGAGTCAAAGAAGGGGGGTGAAACCTTAGGGGGGGTGGGGGAATGAAAGTAGAGGACTTTGGGGGTAAGGAGAGGGTAAAGGGTATCATTAAATTGAGCAAACAAACAACAAGGGAATCAGGTTACTTGATTCCCTTACCCTTTCCACAAGACCCCCAACCAAACGGCCTCTAAGTCCTATCGCGGAAGAGATACTATTGTGTATGTTGTTTGTGGAGATATTGTCTTGGTTGATGAGACTAGAGATGAAGTTAGTGCTAAAATTGGAACGATGGAGGCAAATGGTTTAGGCTAGGTCGGAGCAAAACTAAGTACATGGAGTGTAAATTTAGTATTGATAAGGAGACAATTGAGGATGTGGTAACATGATATGGAAAGGCATTAACCATGAGTGAGTGTTTTGAGTACCTTGGTTCGATCTTACAAAGGAATGTGGATACTGGCCACGACGTGACTCGTAGGATTTGGTGAGGGTGGCTTATATGGAGAGGGGAAACTGGGATATTGTGTGATCATGGTGTATCTATGAGGTTAAAAGGAAAATCATATAGGATATCTATTGGACTAGCTTTATTACATGGTTGGAGCGTTGAGCTATGGAAAAGATCATATTAGGAAGATGGGGTTACCAAAGATGCGCATGTTGAGAAAGATATGTGGGAACACATTAAGAGAGAATTCCGAATGAGGATATCTAAATGAGGGTTGGAGTCGCTGACATTCAAAGTAAGATAAGAGAGAAGCAATTACGGTGGTTTGGGCATATGTGACGTCGTTTAAAGGATACACTGGTTAGGGGTAGTGGAAGTTTGGGATATGGGAGAATTTAGAAGAAGTAGAGGGGTGCTGATTGTGACTCGGATGGAGGGCATTAGATACGATACGAAGACATTAGGCTTGCAGGAGTATGTTACACCTGATTCAAGAAAATGGAGGCAGAAGATCCATATAGACGACCGATATAATATCTTTACTCATGCAGGTGACTCGATTTTAATGAGATTAAGGCTCTTATATTGGTGTTGTTTTTGTATTATAGGATTTCTTTTTTCTTTTTAAACGTATGAAAAAGGGATCCTACAATATGTTGTTACTCATGTTTGTCCATCTTTTAGTTCATTTTATTATAAAATCTTTTGACTGGATTAATTATATACTACAACTATTTTCAGTTCTTTCATTGGCATCAACTATGATATATGTACACAATAACGAATGTGGTTAAGTAGAAATAAGTTTTGGTTCATACCTTAACATCAATTGAAGAAGTTCTAATAAAATTTCTAATGTGAAAAATGGAAATCCCCCTACATGTAGGTGTTTAAATATTATATCCGTACTAGATAAGCTGCATTTCACTTTCAATTTATCACTTTTGTTTGTTTACTCTCTTTAGCTTATCCCTTTACTTTTCTTGTGTCACTTTCAATGGATGGCTCCGTATGATGGTTCATGTTAGCCAATCCCAAATCATTTTGAGACCAAGGCTTTGTTGTTGTTGTTGTAATATTTTTTTCAATTGCCGAGTCTTACTTGTGTGTCCCAAACTCCCAATGTGTTATTGTTGCTCTTCTTTCATGATGGCAATTTTAACGTACATTCTGCTTGATGTTTGCTTCATGCTGTTGTTTCAGAGGCTAGATTTGAGAGGTCAGAGAATCCGTAATTTGAATGCCAGTGGGGTGAATTTCTCCCCGAATTTAGAGGTACGTTTTCTTATTGAGGTGGCATGTTTGTAAATTGTCAAGCTTAAATACTACATAAGGAAGCACTTGAATTTGTTTAGTTTTTATGCAAGATCCACCATAAGGTTGCAATTTCTTGAACTTGGTGCTAGTTGTGTATATAATAAAATGCTATTTGGCTTTAGTCTTAACCTTTGAGAAGTACATGTGAAACATTGTAAAACTCATGATTTATCAGAAATTTGAAATTGAAAATGATGACAACTTCACCTGGATGGCTCAATTGGGTATCTGGGCTTCTGGAGACAAGGATACATATTTATTGCAGAAAATGATGTCAATTTCAATTTCAACTGGATGGATCAAGAATATTTTTTGGGGTTCAGCTTATTGTTCACTTATTTATCTTTATCCGCTGAGTTCTAATTGTAAGACTTTAAAGCTTGTGTGTACGGTGATGCAAGTGGCCTAGAGGCTAGAACACCTTGATAGAATTTTGTGTGGAAACATAATATTTAACTTCTTCAGTTTAGCCTATTGTCCCCTACAGTTGGGACCTTCTTGTAATGGAAGGATTTCTTCTTTTCTTGTGGAAGTAATAATAAAGAAATCTGCATTGCTGCCTATATCTTTCCATGCATTTATGAAGAGTGAGCTATGACGGTATGTGGTGTGCCTAAATCTGACGCTTTATTATTCAACATGAGAACTTTGAAGGTGTGGAGCCTGTATTTCAAAATTTACATTATATTAAAAACATAATATTGGCACTAGAACACTTATGAACTATGAATCCACCATAAAATGTCTGATCATTAGGAAAATATTATATCTAGCTAAGATCAACCTAAAGGCTGACACGAGAAGGAGATGGTAAATAATGTTTTCTCTCTCTTTCTAGCACGTCGGTAATATTATTGGCATTATCTTTGCTTGTAGACAAACAAATGACCATTAACTGATAAAAGGTAGAAAGGAAGGCTGGAATAATTTATCAATTTATGACTAAGCTGAAGAAAGAAGAGCGGAGTAAGATTTTCAAGACATTGTTCATCTGGTTATGAAGTAAGACTGTTGGATGTCAATATCGAAGAGGTGAAATTTTGATGGTTGTTTCCTTGTTGCATGTTAAAAGAGGTGCCTAGGTGGCTTGGCAAAGATATTTGAAATTATTTTCAAAGTGATTACAGATTAATGGATCTAATGAGAAGAATTGTAGGGATGAAGGCAAGATTTGGCTCGTTAGAGCTTAGTAAGGAGAAGGACAAGGCTTTTGATAGGGGAGTCTGGTGTTTGACAATTGATGCTATTGATCCCATTTAGTAGGCCCTTATATAACATTAATTTATGATCATAGATGCTGTTCGTAGTCTCACCTCTCTTCTAATGTAAATTTAATCTGTTCACATGTAGTCGTTCGTTTTTCGCTTTAATTTACTCTTTTTTTTTGTTATGCTTCTATAGCGGGTCCCTGAAAAAAGTCTCCTTAAATGTCTTGATCGGTTAATTACAGGCCTTGTAAATTTTAAACTCCCTAGGTCAGTCCTAAGACAGGAATCATATTGGCGGTTGTTTATGCATATAAAACAGCAGATGTCCTTTTAGAAATTACCTTAATATTTCAAGCATCAATATATATATTTTTTTTTGGCAGTTTGTTTATCTCAGGGACAATTTATTATCATCACTAGAAGGTATTGAAATACTGAAGAGAATCAAGGTCAGTCTCCATTATGGATAATAATTTCACTTTTATTAATTATTCCTAACAACTCTGTCAACATTAACCTTAGAAAGCAGACTTGGCAATTTTTGCTTTTTTGTCCATCTGCAAAAGTTATATTGGTATTGATTGGACAATTGTTTAATGACCAGGTTCTTGATTTGAGTTTTAATGATTTTAAAGGACCGGGATTTGAGCCACTTGGGAACTGCCAAGTCCTGCAGGTCTCATTTGATTTTTTATCTTGTACTTGGTTTACACAGCTATGTTTGGCACGGCTAAAAAAAATCTCTATGTATTATGTAGCAACTTTATCTTGCTGGAAATCAGATTACATCACTTTCAAGCCTCCCCGAGCTTCCTAATTTGGAGGTTAGAACTTTGAAGTCTGCTAGTCTTTGAACCATTAGTTTTTTTTGCACGTGTTTACAATTCACCATATCTCAATTGATTATGTAATTGTTTTTTTTATTTGTTTTTTTTTTTCCGCCTTTTCCAGTTTCTTTCTGTCGCGCAAAATAAGCTGAAGTCTCTCTCTATGGCGAGTCAACCTCGGCTACAGGTCTGTTTTGCCAAGATGATGAATTCAAGGCTGTTTTTGGTTGCTCTCCTTTTTTTTTTTTGGTTCTGTTTTAGTTGTTGCAACTTCTTGGTACTTTTCTCAGGTGTTGGCTGCAAGCAAAAATAAAATATCATCTCTCAAGGGTTTTCCCCATTTGCCAGCTCTGGAGGTTAGCTTTTCATCTTTCTTTGCAAGCAACATTCAACATGCCAATGCTATTAGTTTAGTTTTCTTTCTAATTATTAGCTGAAAAGAAAGGATTTATTCTCTAGATTCTAGGGAGAAATCAAATGCTTGTGATGTACTTTTTGACTTTTAATTGTGTCTGAAAAATGCTACTAAAGGACTTCACAAAAGTTATCTAATGAAAGGTCTAATAGTCTTGCATAGTTTTAGGGGTAAGACTATATATATATATGTATATATATATATATATACATATATATACATATATATACATATATATATATATATATATATATATACATATATATACATATATATATATATACATATAGAGAGGATCACATGAGAAGGCCTCCTTACTTGAGAAATGAGAATGAATCTCAACCACCCGTTGGATTGGAGTTAGAATTATTACTCATTAGAGTTTTACCCCCCCCAAAATTTCGAGCCAAAAAATTTTTTTTTGGAAGTTTTTTTCTTCGAATATTTTCTTTTTGAGTTTCATCTCTTTTTCATTAGAGTTACATCACTTGTTCATTAGGGGTTAATTGCGCGTAAAATCTATTCTCATTTCTCATGTAAGTATGCATTATCATATGAACTTACTTATATATATATATATATATATATATATATATATATATATATATATATATATATATATATATATATATATATATTATATATATATATATATATATATATATATATATATATATATATATATATACACATTTAACTCCATTAATGCGGTGGGACTTTTGAAGGTATCAGAACAATGAAACTCTGTTTAGCAACATATAACTACTACTCACAATAGTCCTACGTAGAAAACGCAATCTCCAAAATAGAAGTGCAGGAATTAATCTGGTCGAGAACTATATCTAGGGTTGCAGTCATCACTAAGAAAGCAATAAAGATTAAAGGGGCCTTATTCAAGAAAAGCAATATAGGGATTAATGCAAATGATAACAGATCCATGTAAAAAGTAATATATCTACCAAATTCTCTCTAAAACTAACATAAGCATTGTTCCCTTCTCCTCAACGTTAACGTATAAAGGCTGCTTAGTTTCTAATCAATCAGATCCAAAGTCCAAACTCAAAAAAGGCTGCTTAGTAATGCAAAATCTTACATAAGACCGTCTTATCGTAGTTTATGGTAAGACGGGGTTAACTTTATGCCCTAATTTATGGTAAGACGGGGTTAACTTTATGCCCTAAAGGGGTCACTTAGAGTAGAAGTGACCTTTTTAAGATAAGAGGTAACCCGTTATCTAACAGTGACCCCTTTAACTTAAAAAGTGACTTTTTATGGCAAAAAGTGAGGTAGACTTCCACTAATTTTATGGTAGGACGGTCTTACACAAGACTTACTAGCTTAGTAACATTCACCGCCTCCTTTGTGCCTTCCTCGGGCATGGGGAACATTAAAGGCCCATGGAGAGAACATGCATTTTCCGTTTGACAGCTGTGAAACACAGGCACGAGAGTGCTTACAAACATGAGTGCTCTTTCTAGTTGGGCCTCGCTTTGTTGCTTTTAGCTGCTGCATTGTCGGCATGAGCCTGCCAATAGGCACTGTCAGCCGTGCAGAACTCCAAATTCTTGCATTTGCTTTGCTGAGCTTGCCATGTCGGCACTAGAGTGCCATAGAAGACACTAGCTCATGTCAGAGCTAATGTTTGAAGCTTCTTGCTAATGATAATTGCTCTAGATTAACAACCCCTCATCCCACTATTGTGACATGGACTCCCTCATCCATAATACTTTGCCCATTCCCCTTTGACTTTTACTGAGTTTTATTGAGTGGTTCGGTAGTTTTTATCTTTTTGCATGCGGGGTAGGAGAAAAATAGAGAGGGCTCGTGGGAGACCATGCTACCTAAAAGAAGGAATTGGAGCAATCTTTTTAGGGACAAATCAGAATGGAAATGGGCTTTCATGTAGGAACAGAGGGAGTACATTTAAGTTCTTAACAATGCATAAAAGTTAAAAGTTTCCAACTTAAGTCACACATGTACTTATGGATCACCTAAATCTAGTCAATTATAATAATTATCAAACGCTAGTTTCTAATGGAGATTGAAGTGCACTGCAACATAATGGCACAAATTTATACACATACCTTAGGATTTCAAAGGTTCAGAAACTGAGTGAACATAAGAGAACTCACCTTTTAGCTTTTGAAGTCATAATAACTGACATCCCAAAAACTTCAATTTCTTGTTATCTAAAACAATATACGATTCAACTCTTAGGATTGTAAAAACTTTATTTTAAACCTAGGAGAGGTATATGTTATCCTTGAGACCCAAACAACACTCAGTGACAACTTCTAATCATGGGACTTGATACTAGCTTAGTTTCCTACAATCTTCAGTTCTTTACTCAATTGGACGGTACCAAGGGTTTCAATTTCATTGTAAGGTTTCACCCACCAAACTCTCAAACTAAGGAGGGTTTAGGATGATCAACGTGGCTTCACTCACCAAATTAATCAATCTAAGCTTAATTCACGTTCCATACGCCTAAAATTAAGGATCTTCCCATTAGATTTCATTTTGTGATCAAAATAGTTTTCAAGTTAGAATTCACACTTACTATTGCATCTTTCTATGATTTTTTTGCTTTCTTTATGGGTTCCATGACTTTTGAGCTATTATGAAACACTTTATTGGTATATGCTTGCATTGACTGCTCTGTTTTTCCCCCTTATATGTGTGCGTGTGTTTTCCTCTTTTTTTATTTCCCATTTGTTTTCGATGTGTCTTTGCATCCCTCACATGGTGCAGCATCTTAGAGTTGAGGAGAACCCGATCCTCCGGATGCCTCATCTAGAAGCAGCATCCATTTTGCTCATTGGTCGTACGTTAAAAAAGTTTAATGACAGAGGTCAGTGTTTTCTCTTCTTGATTTGTTGTCTATTATAAGAATTTGATTTCTGTGGTCATTGGATAGTTCTCTCATTTTGAATCTTTCTACTGGTTTCAGACTTGTCTAAGGAAGAAATCGCAATCGCTAAGCATTACCCTGCAAATACTGCCCTCTGCATTAGAGATGGTTGGAAATTCTGCTCCCCAGACCGTGCTGCAGGTTGGTTTTCTAAGGTATATTATCAATTGTGGATTAATTTCAGTAACCACTTAGCATGCTTGTGAAACTAGCAATGTAATTGTATGGTTGGGCAGTTTTTGGTACATCTATAAATGGTGTCTTTTTTTTTGTTTTTCCTTTTCTGGTGAAACAAGAATCATTTGTGAGGAAGAGAGATGAGTAATTGAAGAAGGAAATAAATAGTTCTCTTAAAGAATAGAAGAAGAAATACATGTGAGATGTGACCACTGTAGTAAATTTCAGCTAATCCTAAATCTGGAGAAAGACCCATAGAAAATCTTAAATCCCCATAAAGAAGTAAAAAAGAGAACTCTATCTTACAAAATCTCGTAACTCAAAGACAAGGTTCAGAAATTTGATCATTCTTTCCATCCAGAGCACCCAGTGGATAGGTAGGGCAGCTGTGATTTTTATCCACTTATGTGCTCCTAAACATGACTAACTGACATGACTAACTGGACCTACAAATGCTCCAAACCAACTGATTTGCAACCTAACAAATGAAAGATAGTCCACAATATAGATCACCACAACCAAGGTATAATGCATACGCATTGGGGATAGATAGACATTAATTTAAGCTCCAACAAATATCACATAGGAAGTTGAGGATGTTTCTGATTTTGTAGACAATACTATAGAAGAGAATATTGTTGTTGATTAAATCTATGAGACACCTAAAAAAGAGGAGTTTAAGGAAAATTTTGTGGTTCCTTCTTTGATAGTCTATGTTGGTACGGAGTCACCCAAAGACTCTACTGTTTGCAACTTGCCAAGTGAGGTTTTCGTGAAAGATTTAACCTCCTACAGATTGGTTAGTTCACACTTTTGGGGTTGACAAAAGTATTGTTGATCATGTTTATGATCATTAGAGGTTGCAGATAATGTTCCAATAATTTCTTTCAACACGTTTTCGGGTCCCAGGACGCAACGTACAATGTTTATCACATTTATTCTGATTAGTTTATGCTTCTGAGAATCCGTAAAATTCACAGTCGAATTTTTCTCAAAGAAAGCGAGAATGATATAGATGCAACAAGGTGACTGAAAACATTTAAACTAGATGGTCTTTTAAATTATTGGATTTGGATCATCTTACAATTCAAGGTTGCAAGTAGTATTTTGGTGTTGATTTTAACTAGTGAAGCCCGAATTTGTTACTTGTCTTACTTGGGAGATCATTTAAGCCCAAGAAGCACGGAGGAGCAGTAATGGATAAGTGTCCAGCGTGTGTGTGAAGCTTCTCCCATCTCCATTGAGCCGGTTTTTTAATGCTTGTTTTATGTTTGTTTTAGTTTATTTTGTTATGCATATGATAAGGAAAAGGAGAAGCTCTTCACCTTCCTTGGGCTGTCGTGTGATGAGATGAAGAGTCTCCAAGTTCAGCCTTTATTATGGTACTTAAGTGCTGCCATTAAGAGGTTAATGAACGGGTGTCTTTTCACCTCCCTTAGGCGTGTGAATGGCCAGCCCTTTGGCTGATGTTTTCACAATGTTTTTAGCTTCCTTTCCTTGCTTGTAATCCTCTAGAAAATATGAGTAATGAAAAGAAGAAAGTTGTTGAATTTTGATAAAAGAAACCGTGAGTTTTTCATACTTAGCTTTGAGTTAGTCTCATTTCTGAAGTATTATCCTTATTGCTTTGAGTTTATCTCGAGTGATAAGATTAGGGGGAATACTGAGTTTATCTTATATTCTAGCCTAAGATCTCAGTAGCCTTGAGTTTGTCTTGGGTTATTGGTTACTTTTCAGTTTTTCGTGAATTTCAGTGCTTAAGAGTGAGATTCTTTTGCAGTCAAGTATAATTCATCTACAATCATTAGAGTGGGTGTATTGGACTTGGGTCATCTGCTTAAAACATTTTGTAATTTGAATTTTTTATATGGGTGACATTGTGAAGTACTGAGATGTTACCCTCCTTTGGTGTCTGTTACTCATGGTTCTCTATTACTTATGAAATCATTGCTTTTAATGTTTTCCTCTGCTGTCAATGCTTTCGAATCAATGATTTTTCATTGGAAAAGAAATGCCACTAAAAAATATTACGAAGTAGAGGACTACTAGTACCCCAAAATTAGGGAAAATAAAATTCGCCATATTAAATTTCTTTTGGTTATCTACCTTTCACTTATTTAGCATCCTATGTTCTTGCGCTAGATTCGACTTTCAACTTCCTCCTTGAACATTGGAAGGATCAGTTGCCCCCAGGATTTCAGCTCAAGGAAGCATCAATTGATCTGCCATTTGAGGAAGATGCTTGTCGCTGCCACTTTATTTTTCTTCAGAACCATGGGAATGACTTGAACTTGGTTTTAAAATATCAATGGTATGTGGGAGAGGGGCCTCTTTCATCTTTCAAGGCCATTCCTGATGCCATATCTGAGGTAATGAGTTTTTGCTTCTCAACATTTCTTTAAGGATCCTAAAGAAATATTTTATCTGAAAGGTACGTCTTGGCGTCTAGCTTGTATTTGATCTCTCAATTAGCAGGTGTACTGCCCTAAGCATGATGAAATCGACAAATGTCTGAAAGTTGAATGCGTCCCTGTATTAGGGGAGACAGAATATACACCAATTTTTGCAATTTCCTCGCAGGTTTCTCCAGGTATGTTAGTTCTTAGTTAATACTATGATGACAGTATTGGAGGAATCAGGTGGTTATAGTGGTGAAATGATGAGCTCTAGGAAAAAATGAATTTCTGTTGACTTGACTTAGCGGAGCTTTCCTATTAGTATGTGTCAAGATTAGTAGAGAGGTTTTAGAATGATAAAGAGCATAAAAGCTATTTTTGAAAGGAGATGGACTTCTGCGCTGCACCATTCAAAACTTGTTTTTTCATGGATGAAATTTTTTCATATCTTTAATGAAAATAAAGGGGAAACTATATTAAGGAGCATTCTGGAACTAGTAGTGGTTGTAGTATATGAACTATTGGCAGAATTGATATTTTAGGTGATATGAATTCGTTTAGTTCTTGAAAAACTGTAACAAAGAACTGTAAGAAACATTGAATTTAAAGCAGCATGCAGCACAAAAGTCACACAAGTCATTAGCAACACAATCCTGTAAATTTTCTGCAAATTCACATGCTGCAAAATTCCTGCAAATGAGTATATACTGTTCCAGCAGCAAATTCTGACCAAAACACTCCACATGAGGAACAGAGTCAGACATCCAACATCAGCAGCAAAACCATGCCAGAAAGCCCAACCCCAACAATTAATGTTCCTTGTCAACAACAATACTAAGCAAGTGCAGTAGATGACAGGCACTAAATTTTATCCATCGTAATTCTTAAGCAACACTGTAACCAATTCTGCTACGTAAGCACACAAACAGCACCCAAAATATCACCCAGACTTTCTTCACACAATTAGAAAGGAATATGAGCACCAAAAGCCAACAACTATACACTTCCCCTGTTTCCAAAAAGTTTACTCACTTCACTACTCAGTAAAACCAAGGAGGCCATCGAAAAATTGTTGGAAGGAGAGAGAAAAAATAAGGCATGTGCTAGTAGATGTAAGAATAAGTGGTGGTATCTATTGGTCAAATTATCTAAACGTAACGTGAGTAAATATTTTTGGAAGGGCCCAAAAAGGAAAGTAAGTGATACTCTGTGCAACGGAGGTAGGAACAGATAAGCACGCAAGACTGGCATAATCACAACAAGAAGTCAATTATTGAACTTTCACAGCCAATATTTAGGCTGCATTTGGAATCTATAGGTCGATGTCAATCTGCTCACTCGGATTTATGCTTGCTCTCGGTGTCAGTGTTTATGTTCATGGAAGAGGGTTCTACTGTACTTTGTTCAACTTTTGCTTTTCAAGATGTGATTAATTCTTTTACTTAGTTGTCTGTATTGGTGACTTTCTAAAGTGCAGTCAATGTAAATTTCTGGAGAGAGCATAAGTAGTTGGAACTTGGAAGGCCATCTTGTTTCCAATTATGTATACTGTATATGTGTGCCCCAAGCCGAATGTTCTACAACTATTCTTTCCTTCTTACAAGATTGTTTCATTCTTGTCAAATTATTATAAAGCCAAATGCAATAGTGATCTGTAGTGTAAATTCTGGTAACACCTTTTGCATCAATGAATTAACCTCTGGAAATGTACATTGAACTACTTGAAGCTTTGGTATATTCGATGTTATTGCTGTTGGCCTGTTGCTCATTCAATTTCTACTGTTCTCGAAGGAACTGGTTGTCCAAAGGTCTTAAATCTTGATGTGCGTGGTGACCTTGTGGAGGGAAATGTTATCAGGGGCTGTGCTGAGATTGCATGGTGTGGCGGGACTCCAGGAAAAGGTGTTTCCAGGTGAAAATCATGTGCATTAGTGTTCTAAGGCTCCATCTTATAGTTACATGTCCACAGCTTTGATTTTTTCTTTTCAGAAGATATGTGCTGAAAGGCCCAAACTCTCTCATAATTCAAAATGAGGGAGTAGTTTCTTTTTCTGTTGGAAAAAAGCTGATGTATGGTAATTGCTGATCCCATAGACATGTGAATTACTCTATGAAGCAAATATTAAACCATCATTCCACGACAGTTGAAATATCATGCTATTATGATTTTTTTCTGACTTGACGATTAGCATATGCCTTTTACAACTTTTCAGAGGGGAGCCTTCTATTACTAATGTCAGAAAAAGGAGAAGGTGTGTGTCTTTGCAATGTTCATGGAGGTTTAACTTGTATCACAAATGTCAAATCCTGCAGTTGGTTAAGGAGAAAATGGAACAGCAGCCCTGTGGTAATTTCTGGAGCTGAAGATGATGAATATCAATTGACTATAGATGATGTTGATTCAAGTTTAGTGTTTATGTACACACCGGTAACCACTGAAGGTACCAAAGGAGAACCTCAGTATGCAATCACTGATTATGTAAAAGCAGGTATGTCGGAGCTTCTAATTCATATCTAGTATTATATCTGTTTCTTTCATCACCTCTATGACCCGTGCAATGAATGTGCATGTTGGATAGTATACTCCTTTTGTTTTCCTTTCTCTCCTATCTTTAATACAATTCTTCTCTTTGCTGCATTTCTTTTTAGGGAAATGTAAAAGAGTAATTACATGTAAAATTTTGTGATTTAGATATTGACACATTGACGCTTCCTGCCCTTGCCATTATTCTAAAAAATGTATGCTTGGCATGCTACTTCAAGAGCCTCTGATAATATTTAATAATATTTGTCAAGTTGACATGCTCAATCTGTTAGGTAATGTGATATGGGCATTATACATTTGTTCTCACGAGGACGGTTGAGTCGAAGATAGTAGGAAATGTCATGTGTGATGAGCTGGCTATCAGCCAAGAGTTAGCATGCTCAATCTGTTAGGTAATGCGATGTACTGTGGGCACTATACATTTGTTCTCACGAGGAAGGGTGAGTCAAAGATAGTAGGAAATTTCATTTGCGATCTCTCTCAACTATTATGATTTATGACAAAGCATCTCTCTATACTCTCATTTTCTCTCGCCTCTCCTAAGCAAACATTCTCTCTTTCCTCTTTCTCTCTCCATTGTCACCACCACATCTCCTTTTCTAGCACTTTAACCAAAAGATATCATTCCTCCACTCCCTTAGAGGAAGATGTGAACGCAGAAACTAGCGGCGCTTGACGAAAAAAGACTCAAGCACAACAAAAATATGAGTGCTATCAAGCTCGTCTATCACGCGCCTTAATAAGAAACTTGGTCAATCTCTAAGTCATCATCCACCTGTGTGCTTGAATTATGCTTGTTAGTTTCATCAAATATAATATGCACATTCTCTTCAACACATATAGTTCTCTTATTATAGACTCTATAAGCTTTACTATTTGATGCATACCCTAGGAATATAGCTTTATCACTCCTAGCATCAAACTCTCCAAGATTATCTTTCCTATTACTATCGACAAAACATTTACCGCTAAATGTTATGAAATATGTAATATTGGGCTTTTACCAAAATACAGTTCATAGGGAGTTTTACTTATCAAAGGTCTCAACATGGTACGGTTTATTATATAACAAGTAGTGTTCACACCTCCGGCCTAAGAGTTCCTTAAAAGACTACTGGCTATCAACATAGTTCTAAAATGTCCTCCAAAGTCCTATTCTTCCTTTCCACAACACCATTTTGTTGAGGTGTCGCAAAAAAATTATGAAGTTGTATATCACCTGTTATGATTTTCTTCCAAGAGTTCATTGCTTTTGCATGCCTAGTAGCTTCCATAATATTTAAGTATGCAACTCCCCCTGTCCCAAAATAAATGCAATAATTTGACTAACACATTTATCAATACACAACTTTAACCATTAATATTTCTTTGTAATCTATTAATAAAAATTATGAAAAATACAATATGTTGAAATTATACAATAAGATAAATCTTAATGGATCTTATATAGGAATATTTGTTTTTATATATGTTAGTAAAAGATTATGATCAAAGTGAAGCATGTGAATAGTGCAAAAGTCAAATTGTTGGTGTTGTTTCATTTTTTTTTTCTGGATGGAGGGAGTGTATAAACGTACGCTGCTATGTAGGAGTTTGCTCCTTGTGAGATTTTGCTGTGCATGTTTGCAGCGAGTTGTAACCACTGTTAACATTCACATTCATTTGAATTTGACTTTCTCGTTTACAATTTTTGTTTCTAAATGCACTTAATTCATGGATGTTACTGGGGGATTATGGTTTAGTAATTGTTTGGATCGTTAGGCAGAATAATTACCATTTTCTATCTACTGTCATGTTCTTCACAGAAAGATAATTTATTTTGTTCAGTACTAACTATGATCATTTTCGATGGTCAGCTCCTCCATCAGTCTCTAATCTAAGCATAATTGGAGATTATGTTGAAGGCAACGCTATCAAGGGTGCTGGAGATTACATTGGAGGACGAGAAGGTCCTAGCAAGTATGAATGGCTGCGTGAAAATAAGGACACAAGGTTAGTAATTTATCTGGATTCTCAAATGCTTATTGACTATTGAGACATGAAGTATAATTACTCCCTCCGGCCCATAAGAATTTACGAACTTTCTTTTTTGGGTTATCCAAAAGAAAATTTTGTAGAACTTGTGAGAAATATGTCAATTGACTTAGATTAATATGTTGAAGCTTTACAATATTTATAGCACTAAGAATAATAAATTCTAATTCTATTTGGACTAAGATATACTAACTCTACAAGGAAACAAACTCTAGTTTCCCAAATACTTAAACTCCTAAAACATATCCAATACTCCCCCACAAGTTGGAGCGTAAAGGTCACGGATGCCCAACTTGGACAATAAGAAAGAAAAAGATGGAGCTCCAAGGGCTTTAGTGAATATATCCGCAAGGTGGAACTTAGTACCAATGTGTGTCATAGATATCATGCCAGGTTGTAGTAGCTCACAAACAAAATGACAGTCAGTGTCAATATACTTCAAACGCTCATGAAATACTGGGTTGGTAGTAATATGAATCGCTGCTTGGTTATCACACAACAATCGAGTAGGTTGACGATGCCGGACACAAAGGGAGGTGAGAAGGACCCGCAACCACTTAATTTCCGACATGCATGAGCCATGGTGGGGTACTCAGCTTCGGCCGATGATCGAGAAAACGTGGATTGCTTTTTAGTCTTCCACGAAACAGGAGAAGCACCCAAGGTCACAAAATATAAAGTCACCGAACGACGGGAAAAAGGATAACTTGTCCAATCCGAATCACAATATGTATAAAGTTGTAAAATCACAATTGGCACTTAACACCATGGTGTCAAAACAAGGCCGCATCATATCGTATCACTCGCGTCGTTAAGGTTTTTAGATCTATCGAACCGATATTACCCGCATCGTAAAGGTGTAAAAAAACCGCGTTTTGGGCGGGTTCTAGGGATATCTCATGGTTTAAGCCGATATTTAGCGGTACGACAACCGCATCATCCCCATTCCTGCATCACCGTGACCGTTACCGCGATCGTGACCGAACCCGCATTTTCGAACTATGCTTAGCACCAATCCTTGACGTGGGTGACCTTTTAGATATCTCAAGACGCGGATCGCTGCGTCAAAATGATCTTGCCGTAGGCTTTGCTAAATTGAGATAAGATATGTATGACATACGATAAACCTGGACGAGTGATGGTGAGATAGATTAACCTTTCGACAATACGACGATATTGAATTTTTTCAAAAACAGACTAGTAGACATGGTAAAGTGATTATTTTGCGGGAGAGGCGTGTCAACAGGCTTACACGCAAGAAGGCCGACCTCGGCTACAACATCCAAAGCATATTTATGTTGATTCAAGAACATCCCTTCCGAAGAACGAGCACATTCGATGCCGAGAAAATATTTCAACAGACGAAGGTCCTTGAGACGAAAACACTCATCAAGATAGCGTTTAAATGATGCGCACAAAGATGTATTATTACCGGCTACCAAAATATCATCAACGTAGACTAATACGGATTAAAAATCCGCCCCCTTTTGAAAGGTAAAAAGGGTATGATCGGCATGAGATTGCCGGAAACCGTATATTCGATGGGATGAAGTAAGCTTTAAGAACCAATTGCGACTCGACTGTCGCAAACCTTATAAAGACTTACTAAGACAATAGACTTTTCTCGGGGTAGCACTCAAGAAACCCGGAGGTAGACACATATAAACCTCTTCATCCAAATCACCATGAAGAAATGCGTTATTAACATCTAATTGGTGTACTTCCCACTTCATGGCTACATCAACAACAAGAAATGTGCGCACTATAACCATCTTCGCAACAGGGGTAAATGTATCTGTATAATCCTCACCTTCTTTTTGATGATTGCCAAGAACCACTAGTCGTGGTTTATGACGTTCAATAGTACCATAAGATCGAAGTTTTATCTTGAACACCCAATTGGCTTCTTCATGGGAGGTAGATCGCAAATCTCTCAAGTTTGATTTCCTTCTAGAGCATCAGGCTCATCTCTCATAGCCTTACGCCAACGTTCATGCTGTGACGCCTCCTTATATGATCTAGGTTGTGTATTAGCACTCAAAGCAGCTACACATTTTCTATGACTAGAGGTAAACTTGTCATACATAACATAATAAGCAATAGGAAACTGCGTACTTGAAGAAGACGATGGCTTGGAAGTAGAGATGATGGGATGTGTATGAGTAGTGAAGTGACAAATATTATAAGTGTGCCAAGATGGATGGTGTTGGCGAGGTGCTGGAGTATCATCTATGAGAGAAGCTAAAGAAGTGGTGTGACGAGGGCCACATGCTGGCTCGATGGGCCTTATGTCAGGCATATCTAGGCTGGCTGCTAGCTGGGCCGTGTCGCTGCAGACCCGCACAAGAAAAGTGGGACTTGCGTCGGCCTGCTGAACTGGGGCACAGGAAGGTGCAGCCTTGCAGGCCTTGCGCTGATAGACAACAGTAGGAGCAGAGGCCTTAGGTGGGAGACTCCCCCTTGCGTCTACAGAATTTCAGCAGGTAGGCCAAATTCCAAATCCTCATAATCAAGGGTTATGCTTTGTGAGGTTTCTTCATATGTTTTTTCTGAAAAAGGAAAAATTGTCTCAATAAATTGAACATCTCTAGAAACGAATGTTTTAGTTTCCACATCATAAACTTGCTACCCTTTCTGGCCAAAGGGGTACCCCAAAAAAACACATTTTCTACCGTCTGGAGCAAATTTATCCTTCGTTCTAGGCTTATTATGGGCATAGCATAAGCACCCAAAAACTCGAAGCAAATCCAAATATGGAGCCTGTCCAAATAATATCTCATATTGTGATTTGCTGTCGAGCACCTTTGTAGGGGTCCAATTAATTAAGTAGACTGTGGCTTGTAGAGTCACTCCAAAAACGGATTGGTAATGAAGCTTAAAAACGCAATGCCCTAGAAACGTCTAGAATATTTATGTGTTTGCGTTCTACGCGCCCATTCTGTCGTGGTGTATTACCACATGACATTTGAAACAAAATACCCATATCTTGATAAAGTTGGATGAGAGGCATTGTAGTAAATTCCTAGGAAGCTCGGACTCGGCCATCACCCCCGCCGCACCGGTGTCGACACGACACGACGCGGGTGCCGACACGAAATCCGGGTCGGACCTTTGGGAGAAAAAGTGGACTCGGCACTTTAGGGTTTTGAAAACTTAATCTGAAGATTTGCCGTTTTGCATAGAGAGAAGAGAGAGAAGAGAGCAGGAATACGATATTATGGGAACTATGAATGGGTAAATGAATGGTCAATGCTGTTGTTTATTATTCAAGCTGTAAAAACTCAAAACTTACTTACAGCTGGCATCATTTATTACCTTTTACAGCTCACAGCCTAGCATCATTCCTTTCTTTTGATTTTTTTATTCCTCCCCAATAAGGCAATAACTGATCCCTTCCTTTTATTCTTTTTAAAATAAATCCTTATTTTCTCTCTCTTTCTAGTTTCTACGTAACTTCATGTTTTCTTTGTTGATTCCCTAAGCAACATTGTTTCAATACAGTAACATACTAACATATGTTTACTCTCTTTTTTCAAGAAATTAAAATTAAATATTAGAAATAATTATACAATGCTGAAAATATACTTTGTTTGTATACACATAAATTCAATATTTTTTCACCAGTTGCTGTGTCCCCGAGTCCATATCTAAAATTTGGACACTTAACAAACGTGTCCGCGAGTCCTTGAATTTAGAATTTCCCAAGTCCGACCCTTGGACCCGTACCCGAGTCCGACACTCGTACCCGAGTCCGAGCATCCTAGGTAAATTCTGTACCATTATCTGATCGGACAATTTTCACAATTTTATCATATTTGGTTTTAACCATGGCACAAAAACTGCGTAAGCAAATAGGTATAATACTCTTCTTCTTAATGAAATAGACCCAGATAGTACGGGAGTGATCATCCACAATTGTGAGAAAGTAATGAGCTACAAGAAACTTTGTATAAGGGTCCCATAAGTCACAATGAATTAGACTAAATAAATCATTTGCTTTATTTCCACCTAAAGGAAAAACCATTACATGTTTTTTAACATGAAAACACACATCACACTTGTTTAATTTGCTCTTAACTTTGCTATGGTTGCAAGAGCTACAAATAAAAGATAAATGTTGACTTGAAGGGTGACCCAAACGGCGATGTAGAAGACCGTAGAATCCACTGTAGTAGTATATGTTGATATTAGTTGATCCATAGCTTGAAACACATACACCCCATTCCTAAGCTCCCCGAGTCCAATCGCCATCCTCGTTATGCGGTCCTGTATAACACAAAGACGATCTGTAAAGGTTACAAGGCATTGGGAGTTATTAATAAGTTGACCAACGGAAATTAAATTGCATGTAAGATTAGGAACATATAAGACATTCCGAAGAACCTATCCGTGGCCCAAATTGCAAGGCTTTGCAGCAGTTTGGACACCATCAGGAAGGCTAATAGGATTATGAGGGACGTGACACACATCAATAAGAGTATTCAACGAACCTGTCATATGATGCGAAGCACCATTATCAAGGAGCCAAGTACAACCAAGTCTTACCAAACAATTCGTTCTTGGAATTCACATTCTCGAGAAGGCTAATGAGGCGTTGCATCTGATCATTGGAAAGACCGGAGCTTGACTGTCAGGAGCTATAAGCGCCACCAGCTCCACTATGGCCGACAGCTTGCTGTGCAACGTTGGGTGCTACCTGTACATGGCCCGACTGTCCACGGCCACCAGGTGGACCACCACGACCACGGCCACGTGTTTCATGCCACTTCGACCTCCACGAGTGCCATTAGGGTAACCAATGCGTTGATCATGACGTTCATTATCATGGCCAAATTTACCACAATGGGAGAGGCATGTGCAAAAGGTTGAACTGCAAAGCTAACAATGTCAGTCTTGTCATCCCGATCATGAACAATAGTCTGATGACGCTCTTCTTGGGAAGCCAAAGAAATTGCTTTACTCAAAGTAGGGAAAGGGTCCATGTCGAAAATTTCAGAGCGTAGACTCTTATATTGTTAATCATCAAGGCCTGAAACAAAGTCATGAGTCTTGTCGCGTTCGATACAAGCACGAATCAAAGGAGCAGCTTCACAATTACACCCAAAGAGTAGATCTTCCTTGCCATATAACTCATCCCAAAAAGCAACAAACTTGTTGTAATATGCAACCACAAATAAATCTTTTTGACGAAGTGAGTGATATGCAGATTATAATTGATTTAAGCGAGGGCCATTAGAAACACGGTAACATGCCTTGAGGTCTGCCCACATCTCACGGGCAGTTTTGTGAGATACAACACTAGGTTGAATAGATTCATCAATTGATTTAAAAATACAAGAACAAATAGTCGAATTATTAGCTTTCCAAGCAAGGAATTCAGCATCTTTTCATGAGAGGGTTTAACATAATCACCACTCACAAAGCCAAATTAACTTTTTCCTTCTAATGCATTCACAATAGCTTTCTCCCAAACATCAAAGTTATTGTCTTTGAGTAAATATTTAGACAGAGAATTACTGGGTCCTTTAGAAGGATGTAGATATTATATGGAAGATGCATCATCAATCAATTGAATAGTGCGCTTACCATCCTCCGCGGCAGTCATGATAACAAAATTACGAAGAAACTAACCAAACTGGAGTGCATTGGCAGATGGCTAGTGCGCCTGAACAAGGCAGCGAAGAACTGCAGATCTGGATCCTGCGTGTGGAGGCGGCAGCACGAAAGTGGCATGATAGGAATCTGGAAAATACGGGGATCAATTTACCATGGAATCTGATACCATCTAGAATTCGAGAGAAATATGTCAATTGACTTAGATTAATACACGGAAGCTTTACAATATTTATAGCACTAAGAATAATAAATTCTAAGTCTATGCGGACTAGATATACTATGTACAAGGAAACAAACTCTAGTTTCCCAAATACTTGAAACTCATAAGACATATACAATAATTTTACACTTCCATTTGAAGTGAACTTTTCCTCTCCTCTCTCCATTACATCAACCCTTTATCTTTCTCTACCATAACACTTTTGCTTGCCTTTTCTTTATCCACTACCAAATTTCTTTATTCACTTTTAATTACCATCCTTAATATTTGTGACAAATTCAAATGTGAAAATTTTATGGCCGGAGGGAGTGTTAGTGTGTTACTATTAATAGTTTTTTTACTCTTCATTATTAGTAGCCTGTTGTGTCTTATCTATTTCCTATAAATTTTCTTGTCGAAGGGCACATTTATGAGGAAATGTGTTTGGTCTAGTTCATATATTGGCGCCAGACATGAATTATATTTATACATCATTCACTTAGCAGGTTGGATGTTATCTTCTATGTGTTTGTGCATGTCTGTGATTTGGTGGGAGTTCTTAGAGATGTTTCTCAGGCTCAAGTATATCATGAACTTCTTTGTTGTCTTTCATTTACAGACCTTACACAGCCTCACCTGGATTAGTGGACCTAAAATAATCGACCCAGTTGTGTATATGAAATTAGATAACTTGATCGACCTAATTTATAACTACATTAGGGGAAAGTAATTTTAAGTTTATGACTAATATCGACTTTTTTTTCATGATAACCTGACTGACAATCGAACACAGTAAAACTGGATCCAACCCAAATGATTCAGTACCAGAATATGACCTTAACCAGATTGGTACAAACCAACCTTGATCAAAATGGCTCGTTTCCTTTCTGTTCAGCTATTACCCTCGCTCCGTTGGTCCCATGTAAATGGTCTCAAACTTTTTCCCAGTCAAAGTAACAAAAGTTTGATTGTAATCTTTTCTAAGAGCATAATGGGTTTGAAATCTTGACAATTTTAGGAAAAAACATTGTATTCTGATATGTGAATACTTTCTTTACAAAATTTCCATAATATGTGTGTGAATATTATGTTACAAAGGTTATGTCTCGATAACCATACGAACGCAATTGATATAGTTGATGTGATGTGTCATGCAGAGAGTTTTATATGTCTTTGAAATTTCGCATCGTTTGTATCTTTGCTAATCTTTTTGGCACACTAACTGGCATACAAACATCTCTTTTCCCCCTTTTTCTTTGTTTACAGAGCTTTTGAACTGGTCTTAAGTGGAGCTGCTGAGTATACGTTGACGCGGGAAGATGTTGGTAGCCGTGTGGTTTTCACTTACATACCTGTGAATTTCGAGGGTCCGTAAACTCTAGGATTTGTGAAGATGGATTGATGTTTCCATGTTTGTTCTCTAGTTCCTAATCTTTGTGTCTATTACAGGTAAAGAAGGTGAATCTGCATCTGTGTTTACTGATGTAGTAAAGCAAGGTGATGTTCAAGTTTCTCCTTTTTTCTTTTTCGATTTTCTGTGAATGTTCTGGGGGTTGTGAAAGAAGGCTGCTCATGATGTTTATGAAGTGTATTTCTAAGTGGGAAGCATTGTATCTCATGATGTTTGACAAACTGCAGCACCTCCAAAGGTAACAAATACAAGAATAATTGGTGAATTAAGAGAGGGAAGTAAGATTACTGTAAGTGGTACAGTTACTGGAGGAACTGAAGGGGCCAGCAGAGTCCAATGGTTCAAATCAAGTTCGCCAACTCTATCAGGGGAGGATGGTCTTGAAGCCTTAAGCATGTCAAAGATTGCAAAGGTGGGAGGTATAGGTGATAATAAATGCATGTAAAACAATATGTCACATTCACGTGCTTATGCCTTTTGCCATATGTTACATATGCAGGCTTTTCGCATACCATTGGGAGCCGTTGGCCATTATATTGTTGCAAAATTTTCTCCAATGACACCTGATGGTGAAGCTGGTGAACCAGCATATGTAATATCTGAGAAGACTGTTGAAAGTATGTATACCTTTTCAAGTTATAATAACTTTGAAACAATTACTTTCACCTATTGTGGATCTTGTCAATGATAGGGTCCAAATAATAGTTTAATTGGAGAATGAATCTTTGACACTTCACAAAACTGTAAACCTATGTTACTCAGACACGGATTGAGTGTCTACTCGGATACGGGTGTCCGAGTGTCCGACTCGGCTATTTTGTAGAAAGAAGTCAAGTTTTTAGTTTAAAATGAAGTATCCAAGTGAAGTGTCGTGTCGGACACGACACGACACGACACCTGGTTTTTGAGGTAAATGAAGGTGTCGGAGTAACATAGCTGTAAACTACATTCCGAGAACCAAACTACGAGTGCAAGTTGCTATTGGTGATTTTACATTTGCAACTTTCCTTCCATGAGTTTTCAATAATACAGTGTAACTTCGGTTCTCATATCTGAAAAGTTGTTAGTGTCAGTTATGGGTTTGGCTCTCGGGAATCTCTGTACTCATACCTGTACAATATTTTGCAGATCTTCCTCCAAGCCTAAATTTTTTGTCCGTCACTGGCGATTATGCGGAAGGAGAGATGTTGACAGCATCGTATGGTTATATAGGTGGTCATGAAGGAAGAAGTATATATAATTGGTATCTTCATGAGGTACTACTCTGCTTGCAAGTTGATTTTAATTGTCATTCTCAAATAAACAGACGAAATGTGAGCAGCAAACTTAGGGGTTTGCATAATGTAGCTGTATGAACAATCGAATCTTATAGTAACCCTGTGAACAAGAAGTGACAAGTAGTTTCCCTTGGTAGTATGGTACCATTTCTTCCACTGGCATGTTCTTGATGTATGGCTACCCCGGTCTTGTTGTGCTTTACTGGAAACTATTCCTCTATAATAACTGGTTTATGTCATCAGCACCAATTATCTATTTTATCATTCAATACTCAATAGAACCGTTATGTCTTAAAACTACATATGGAGAAGGTTGATTATATAGCAGTTGCTTGATGGACACTATAGAATGTCGTGTCAATAAAAGTGTCATATGATGATGATGCATCACGAAATTGCAGATCCAAAAGTCATGTTGATCGAGGTTCTGTGAAAGCAAGTTATTTGTCATATGTATGAGATGTGCAAAGTCAAAATCAAAACACACTCCATTTATTACATTTTGGGATTGACTTCATGGACTTCTGCTATGTCAAATAATGCCGGAAATTCCAATCTAGTCTTACTCTGACTATCTGATGGACCACGAGAGCTAAATCTGGGGCGTGGGGAGAAAAAACATTGTATATTGTCACTGAGTAGTATCTGACTGATTGATTCTACCATACAGGTGAACTTGTAACAAAATCCCCTTCCCTCCTCTTAGAATACAGTTTACAGCAGACAATAAATCCAGTTAACATAATTAACCACTCTGCAGTCACTGCATAATTTCATAATTTTATGAATTCCTTTGGATGATCTTTGGAACAAAACCAGGAGATCAGTAAGAAACGAGAGGTTATGCACCAATCAAATTCATTAGGCTGATGAAGATAAGGCAAAGAGACTACAACAGGTTTCAGCATTGACTTTATTTGGCAGAAAGTAATAATTATTGATGTTAAGGGTAAAGGAAGTAAAATTCTATAATTAAGCAAAGATCAGGACCATCTTGGCTTTCTATTGTACAAAATAAGATAATGTACCAAAAAATTCATTTAGTTCTGTAGCATCACCATTTTCCTGAATCGAATTAAAGTATTAGTAAGGGTGTTGATGATGAGTGATTCGCGAATGTGCTATGCTTGAACTTGCTTTTAGTCCTTTGCTGTTAGTTTTGGGGCTGAGTGATAAGCAGTTGGTTGAGAGATTGTGGAGTAATCCGGAAAGAGTCCTTACTTTCAACATGCTGATCCTTTAACAATAGTCCCCAACATTTTTGCAAACAACTTGATAAGGTTAGCAACTACAGGTGGGCTATTGAAAGTTCACTTTGAGTTTTAAAGGGGAAGACATTATGGTGCATCGAGCTTTTTTCATAAGAAGTGGAAACTCTTCCATCTTTCAACCCATGTGGGGCTTGGAGTAGGAAGAGGAAAAATCATGCCTTTTCGTCCCAAATTTATCAGTATCATGCTTTTCCAGAATTAAATGTCACTATCTCTGTTTGGCTGCTTTTTGTTGCATTCGGGGTACTGACCAATAACATAGCAGCTTCAGGTTTTCTACATTTACCTCTCACCAAAAACTAATTATAATTTGTTTTAGCTAACATATTCTCCATCTATAGGTTGAAACTGAACCAGGCACTTTAATTAGTGAGGTTTCGGGGTATCTTCAGTATCAAGTCCCCAGGCGAGCCATCAGTAAATTTGTCTCCTTCAAATGTATACCTGTTCGGGATGATGGTATGATTGGTGAACCTAGAGTCTGCATGGGACAAGAGCGGGTTCGTGCTGGTGAGTACATCTGATCTTGCCTGTTACATTTTCTTGTGCTTGCTGTAATTTCATTTTATGGGGGAGGGGTGGTTCACCTCAAATCATATTTTATCATCTTTGATTTCTTCTCATTAACATCTTAAAACCAGCTATAATATGTCGATTGCAATACACTATTGTTAGTGCTTGCTTCCTCGATCATAAGAAAACGTAATTTGTATCTAATTGCCCATGGCTATTATGACTTTGGCGCAATAAATTCCTGATTCTTCCTACATTGCATTGTATGCCTAGCAAAATTGTGAACTGAAGACTTTTGCATCTTCTAAATTAACAATGCTTGATGCTTCTTATATTATCTGACAGGAAGCCCAAGGTTAATTTCATTGCAAATAGCTGGCAAGTCTATTGAAGGATCAACATTGGTAGCTGAGAAATCATATTGGGGTGGTGAAGAGGGAGAGTCAGTTTTTCGCTGGTTTCGGGTACTGCACCCTGTTCATTTTGTATTTGATGTAACTGATTTTCACTCTCAATGTGACCTTCGTGTTTATTGTATTTTTGTGTGAACAAATGGCTTATCTATACATACTTTTCATCATATTTTGGTCGTTAGACTTGTAATTGTATGATGTAGTACTCCATCCGTTTTCACATAAATTTCCCGTATAGATATTTGGGCAATCCACAAGTAAGCAAATAAGCTTCCCAATTTCTTCAAAGGAAATTTTACCAACTCAACCCCAGTGATGTGGACTCCTCAACTAAGGCACTAACTTTCTATCTCTCACTCTCTCTCTTCATATCCCATGTGATGTAGGGCCCTCCACTAGCACACTTTGTCTCACAGGCTGTTTTTATTTTTACTTTTACACTATCTGCCAAAAGCCTACATTCCCCTACTGAAAATTATTTAAATGCTTGCCTAAGCCTAACAAGTATATTTGAGGATGGAGGGAGTAGAAATTTCAGCTTTATATTCCTTAGGGGCTGTGATCCTTTAGCAATTACAGTGTCCTTATCATATTGAACTTGTGGTTGCAGACTGATTCAGGTGGGCAACAAATGGAAATTAATGGTGCTATCACAGCATCATACACACTTTCGGTTGACGATGTTGGACACTTTATATCAATATCCTGTGAACCAATTAGAAGTGACTGGGCACGTGGTCCAGTAGTACTCTCTGAACAATTTGGTCCAATAGAACCTGGTAATTTTCAAGTGCTCCTTGTTAATTTCCAATGCAGACATTTCCATTACAGGATAAAAGAGCTTAGTTCTTACTTTGACCATAATTATCTACTCTGAAACATATTTATAAACTGCTATGAATTG
This sequence comes from Beta corolliflora, assembly GCA_947648045.1. Classification (NCBI taxonomy): domain Eukaryota; kingdom Viridiplantae; phylum Streptophyta; class Magnoliopsida; order Caryophyllales; family Amaranthaceae; genus Beta; species Beta corolliflora. Next base: position 657,001 of record CANSZD010000780.1, read on the forward strand.
AAATAGATTGGACAGATTAGAGACTAGGAAAAATGGATAATAACAGAGTTTCAATTGATTATTGGGATGAATTTATAAAATAGACTGATAAATACAAGCTTTCAGAGGCTTGCATTCTCCCAAATACGAAGTGAAGCTCATAATTTTCAGCATGCTTTCCCTCTCCATAATGTTCTGTACTTGTACAAATTTCCTCCCTAACTAACTCCCTTATACCTCAAGCTACCATAAGTAATTTGCCTAAAGTACCCTCCCCCCATTATCAGTTAGCATAAACAATAGTACGCCCGCTTTTACAAATATTGAATCGCACTCATTTTAGCGCAACTATTGGACAAACTAGCTTATGTCCTTCGTTTTGAGCTTGCACATTTTTACATCATTCAGTTTAGTGTATTTATTGTAACTTTAGTCTATTAAATCCCAAAACTTTCTTGATTGAACTTTTACATTGCACACGTCTAACAAAAAGTATGATGTATAAACATTTCTGGTTAAATGAATCCATTAGTTTAGCGAAATAAAACCGGCGCCAATTTTGAGGAATAACCTAAAAAGTAACTGGGAAGTCATTACGAAAGATTGCTTGTTTCTTTGAAATATCTGTGAATCCTGAAGGTGGCCAATTTGTTTGAAACATCGAAATTGGTCGAAATCGAGGTTCTTTTATTTGTATGACATTATGACAATCTAGGTTCCCCGTCTTGTGAGGCACTCAAGTTCTCAGGATCAATGACAGAAGGACAACGATTGACCTTTAGTGCATCATACACTGGAGGGTAAGATGTTATGCAGTAAAAATGCTTGCAGACTTTCACTTGTCCTTCTTTGGTACCTGAAATCACCCTTCTGACCTGTTCCAGGATGAAAGGCGACTGCTGCATTGAGTGGTTTAGAGTACAAAACGATGGTTACAAGACGAGACTGTCTGCCAATGGTGAGGACAATATATACATGCTTTGGAAAGAGATGAATGGTCACCTAAAAGGCTAAACTTCTTATGTTTTCAGAGTTTCTAGATTTAGCTCTTGATGATGTTGGGAGTCGCATTGAAGTAATTTTCACGCCTGTTCGGAACGATGGAGCTAGAGGAATTTCCCAGAGAATTATATCTGATATTATCATGTCCGGTAGGTTCTTTGGACACACAAATTATTTACAAATACTTTCTCATTCTAATGTTTAGATTTGATTTGATTAAGTTATTTTATCACTGAATGTAATCCATTATGTGGGTGAATGAAATTGTGGAAGATATTGGTATATGTTGGTGGCACATTTTTGGCTAGTTCACATTACCAAGTTTTGCACAATGCTGTTTGTTCTTATTGGAATTTGGACGGATTCGGTTTAATAGAAGCCCATCAGAATGCATGGTGTTTACTCTTAAAATTTGACTAGCTGGCTTAATTTCATCCTAATTTTATGTTTGCTGTATCATAGATACGCGGATCTCTTGGATTTGAACAATTTTTCTTTCTATTGTTAACCATCACTTGGCATGTTCATGTTAGCCATTCCCAAATCATTTTGGGTCTTCGGCTTTGATGTCTTATCTACAGCATTATTTTGGATACCGGGTTGCTGTCTTCTCTTGGAAATAAATGTGTGCATGGTCACAAAACTATAGAATTTTTGGCGGGGAGGAAGGAGGGTTGAATGTACTAACTTTTGATTGTTATATGCAATACAAACATTCTTTTATCGAGTATCCCCTCAGTTGAATGATTTTATATTTATTTATTTTTCATTTCAATTTTTTTTTTTACATTTTCCTATTTAAACAGCTGAGCCTGTGGGTTTAGAGCTTACAATTTCTGCTTGCCATGAGGCTGAGGAAGCGTTTCCACGTAAGAGATACTTTGGTGGACATGAAGGTATAGGAGAATATATTTGGTATAGAACAAAAAAGAAGCTTCACGGATCTGATTTGAGTGGTATATCTGAAACATATGATGATGTTATTATTTGTGGTCGAGACGTGTAAGTTCTATATTTCTTATGTCTCCACATGATTTGGCATATGCAGAGTTGTGCTTTAGTTGAATTGTTCTGTAATTCTAATGATGAATTTATGTTACAGAACATACACACCATTTCTGGATGACGTGGGGGAATATTTAGTTTTATATTGGGTTCCAATACGCAAAGATGGGAAACCTGGCAAGCCATTAGTTTCAATTTGTGATGATCCAGTTGCCCCAGGTAATAAAGCTGTTTGCTTTTATAATGCCTCAGTTTTTCTTGTAGGCCCTTCTAATGGGGAATGAACATGTGGCTATCAGCCTATGATTGTATGTAAATGATAAGTGGCCGTGTATTTCATTTATTTTTTTCCTTTGCGAGCCAGCACGGGGGCGAGACAGGATTGGGCATGTAGCTCTGAGTGCTTGTTCTGTATTATTTCTGTCAGATTCTAATGGGGACCTCAATATGGTGCTTCTCTCATTATAGTTGGGTCATAGATGGCCGTTGATTCATTGCTGCATGTAGATAATTTTGTTAGTCTCCAGAGCCTTATTTTTATACCTGGTTACTTGCCTGGGAATTGGAATTTAGGTTGTATGCAGGTTCCCTGTAGTCGCATATACTGAAGTTCACCTGTTTCATTTTGACAGCTCATCCTGTAGTAGAAAATATTTATGTGAAATCCTTGAGTTTGAGCACTTTCTCTGGTGAAGGAGAGTATTTTGGGGGCTATGAAGGATCAAGTCTGTTTAGCTGGTATAGAGAAACAGCGGAAGGCACTATTACTTTGATAATTGGGGCTGATTCTCAGACTTATGAAGTCACAGAATCAGATTACAATTGCCGTTTGCTGTTTGGGTAAGTAGCTTTTTATATTTTGTGTCTGCATGAATTTCTGAAGAACCAAGTTCCTTTAGCATACATAAGAGACTATGATTTCATGTCATGAATGAATTCTCAATTACATGTTAGTGAATTGTCCTCTTCGATCACGATTTGCTTAAAATAAGTTCAGATCTGTGTATTTCTTGATGCTTTATACAGAGTTTGTTTTATTTGTTTCAGATAGGCTGAAATGCCAATGGTAACTCTGTTGCGTTATTTTTTTACACATTCCTTGATGTTAAAAATATGAGACCCATCTTCTTTTGGGTATTCATTTCTTGAAGGCAAAAGCTTAACTTGGCTCCTCATTATCAGATCCGCAACTCTTTGGATTTTTCAGATCAACTATATACGTACACACATAAATAAGGGCTCACTGGAAAAAAAATTAATATGAAAGTTAAAAAAGGAATAGAAAGAAAAGAAAATAGAACTTCAGTGCTTAAAGTGCCACTAAAGACTAAAGAGGCTACTGTTGATGAGATAAGGGTTACTATGGGTTACTTTTACATTTTAGATGGAAGAAAAGGTCACCTTATACTATAGGGCTACATACAAACAAATGTCAATGTTCAAGAGGAAAATAAAAGCCTATCCTCAAACCTTTTTGCTAATTAATGGGGACCTAAGAAAAAGAAAAGGGTAACTTTAATATTAATAAGGGCCATAGCTTAATGAAATAGGGTAACTTAAGCTTTAGCTGACTTTAGGTAACTTTTTACTCTAAATGGTAACGTATAATTGAAAAAAGGGTGACTCAATAGAAAAGATGTAAGACCATAATTTGTTTGTAATTAACTATTACCGCATTACGTTAAAAGTAACCTTTTTCATTGCCAAAGTAACCATTTTTATGACTTGTTGAAAGATGAAGGTAGTAATTTCCCTTCTTGGCTAGTGGTAAAAAAGAGATTAACCCTACGGGTTGATGTTCATGACTGGACGTTTGAGTGAATTGAATCAGAATCCTGTTGATTTGAGTTCAGGGCTGGACCTTTGAGTTAATTGATTCAAAATCTTTCCTCGTTTTCCAGCTTGTTTCTCCAGTTGCTTTGTCCTCTGTGGTTCATACCTGCTTTATAAACAATGGGCTACTTAATCAGACCCTTATTGGAAGGCATACACACCGATCTATGCTTTTGGTTTTGGTTTGCTGTAAACTAATATATACATATTTTGCTTATTCAAATGATACTTCTTTTTCTCTATTTAAAGATCAAGGAAAAGGAAAGGAAAGAAAAGAAAACACTTGGGGATTCATGTTTACAATTGCATGCCAAGAAAGTTTTGGATTAATTCTCCTTGTTATGTTAAGGTGCCTTTTCACAAATGCCTTACAATAACTGAACATTCCTTCCTCTCCTATCTGGGTCAAGGAAAACAATTTAGGTTGTGTCTAACCAAAGGTAAATGTGGCAATTTTTTTCTGTTTTTAAATGCTGTAGCAAGATACAAAGTGTGAAGGGATTAGTAGAAGCATTTGCATTACTAGATAGTGCATTTTACTCCTTTTTTTTATGGAAACAAGAGAACCACTGTGTAAAATCATTTAAGCAACAGATACACACCAGTTCGTTCAGATTCAGTTGTTGGAGAACTCAGGCTCTCTGATCCAACAGACATTATTTTACCGGGTAAGACTATTCGTGAGGGACTTTCTTTGCCCTATGTAATAAATTAGTTTTGCATTTCATCTCAAACTATCAGGATCTCTTGTCTCTTGTGGCAGTCCAAAGTGGTGTAGCAATATATATATACACACATATATATATATACATACATATATACATAAATATATATACATAATATCTATATATATTTATGTATATATGTGTGTATATATATGTGTGTGTGCGTGTGTATGTGTGTGTGTCTAATATATATATATATATATATATATATATATATATATATATATAGGGGAAGGCTCTTGTGAGAACACATCTCTTATGTCAGAACACTTTTTTATGTGAGAACAAATTTAAGTTTAGAACATATGCCACATTTTTCGGAACATATTTTTAAAAAAAAATTTATGATTTCTTTTTTCGAGGAAACGTACTTAACTTTTTTAGAACATGTCAATCACTTTTTAGAACATATGCAACACTTTTTAGAACAACATACTTAACCTTTTTTTTTTAGGAAATATACTTAACTTTTTAGAACATATGCAACACTTTTTAGAACAACATACTTCACTTGTATGATCTGAAAAATAGTGTGCATGTTCTACGAAATGGTGTACATGTTCAAAAATTTTACTGGAATTAATTTAGAATACACTTGTAATTATTTATAACATACTTGAAATAATTTAGAACATGTTAAAAATAATTTAGAACATACTTTAAATAATTTAGAACACACTGAAAATAATTTAGAACATACTTGAAATAATTTAGGACATAAGCTTGAAAACATGTATATATCAATATATGTATATGCGTTGATTAGGCTCTTACGTAAAAAGATGTGTTCATGTTCTTGAAATCATAGCATATGTTCTATAACTTATTGTTCTAAAAAGTTCTGCATATGTTCTAAAAAGTGTTGAATATGTTCTAAAAACAAAAAGTTAAGTATGTTCCAAAAAGTATTGCATATGTTCTAAAAAGTGTTGCGTATGTTCTAAACATAAATCTGTTCTCACATATGATATATGCTCTCACATAAGGACCCATTCTCACCGGATTCTGACCATATATATATATGGTTGGGTTCATGTGAAAACAATCCTTTTATGAGAACATGAGAACAGTTTGAAGTAATTCTAATTAACCAACAAGTAATCCATTTTAACTGAAATGTAATAATTTTTCATTTGCGGGGCCAATCTTCTTAAAGAAATACAATTTTGCTAAAATGGATTACTGTTCCATTGTTTTCACGTTCTCATATGTGAAATGTTTTCTCCTGAACTTTATTCTACAAATTTTTCACAGAATATCATAGAGTTTTTGGAAAATTCACCATATACTCACGATGTTTTCAAAATTCACCCTATATCCCCATTTATTCAAAAATACATCCAATTGCCCTTACCGTCAATTGAACATGAGTGTTAGGTTAGTTTTTTGTTAGTGCAAAACTTAATTCATCATATATCCCTATATAATGTACCCTTATTTAAAAATTAATTAAATGACATTATAACGCATGGTTTTTCATGAGTAAGCTAATTGTTGCCTCTTTGTTGCAGTTTTGTACATAAAATGCAACACCCTTAATAGAATTTCACAATTTCATATTCCTCTTACTGTGATTTTTTTTTTCCTTGGGTTATGAGTTCACATTTCGCACTCAAAAACAAACTTCTCACCCTAATAATCTGCATCTCACCTATGAGTAAGACTTTGTGGATTTAATGTTTTCTCATAGCTTCTTATCTTGCAAATTTTCTCATGGTGCAAAATCTATTTCGGACTCTAATATATGCGTGTTCATAGGATGAGAAGATCCTTTTCGAGGGTGAATTCATGACCAAAGCAAAAGAATTAATAAAAGCGAGCTAAGAAGTTCTGGAATTTTATTTGGGCTGTTGTATCCATGTACAAAAATGAATGCTAGCTTTCAACATGAGAAACTAGCCTTTGTAGTGATCTTTAATTAATATAAAAATAAGGGTATATTGGTAATAAGTTTAATATAGAAGTATATGATGAACTAAGTTTTAAACTAACAGAAAATAAGTGAACGCTAACGTTTAGTTGATAGTAAGGACAATTGGATGTATTTTTGAAAAATTCAAGGGTATATGATTAATTCTGAAAACAACAAGGATATTATAGTGAATTGTCTAAAATTGAGTGAAACATCTGTTTATTCTAATATTTCTAGATATCCTTCACTAGTTTGCATTCTACGTTGTGTCTTCTCCTTCTCTTCTTCCTTTGAACTATTGAAAATGGCTAGAAAGTTGCATAATGAAAATTCCTTGTCTTCTACCTTAGAACTATTAAAAATTGAGATGGTTGCTCTCACCGGAAAAGCAATGGAAGGAGAAATGCTCAATGCTGTTGAAGTCATTCCAAATAGTGAGAGCCAACAAAAAGTTTGGAGCAAGTACAAGAAAGATGTCAAGTATCACTGGTGAGCTTTATAAAAGTATCCTTGCATATGTAACATTCTTCGTGTAGTTTTTACTTGATGGACGATGACGATCAGACAATAAAATGTGTCTTCAATGCTTGGAAACTCGTAGTTGCTGTTCTTGGAGGAAAAGTATCCAATGCCTTATCAATTTGAAGGGACTACCGGACTAGTGTCGAAAGTTTAATATTTAGTTATTCTGTAATTTAAGTGCTCCGTCCAAAGTTAATAAAAGACAAATAGTAGCTCCAGCCCATTCAATTAAATCAATTACTCCATTTGTTCCTAATCATTTGGCAAGTCTGATGTGATTTTTGTTGGCGGTTTTGAACTCTTGTGAGGTTTTGTCAATTATGGACGAATAGTAATGCAAAAGTAACACGATAACACTCTTAAATCTAGGTTTAGGAGGGTCTCTTGTGAGTCGAGGCTCCAAGATCATACAAAGTCTAGGTTTGTGTATTTGAACACTCAGTTCTATGCAAGCATAAACACGGCTAACACTTTAATTCTTTAACTCCAAATCTGATTTTATTAATGAATAAAGAAAGCCTTATATAGGTGTGTAAAATACAACCCTAAGCATACTAAGACTTGGAAACTAATAACAAGACAACAAAGAAATAACAAACTCCTAACTAAGTGGAACAAGCTCCAATCTTGGATGGCAAGCAATGACTACATACCTACTATTAGTCCTACTCCAACTAGACTCCTAATGTGCTTAAAGTAAGAAAAACCTATTCCAAGTAAAAACTTACAAGCAAAAGGTTCCTACTACTATAATCCTACTCCAATTAGGATTCCTAATCCAAATAGGATTTGGATTTCTAATTCAACTAGAATTAGGAAACAAAACCTTTATACTCCTAACAGAACTAGGAGTTCTAATCCTACTAGAATAGGATTTCAAGAGTCCTATTCCTACTAGGATTAGGATTACAACACAACTCTAACAGAGCTAGGATCTGTAGGAAACGAGCCATTTCTCACATGGATCAAAGTCATTGCTAATGTCTATCAGTCACTCATCTTTGAAATTCATTCAATGAGTTTTCACTTAGTGATGCACATATGTGGCAAGTCATTGCTCATGTCTATCAGTCCCTCATCTTTGAATTCATTCAACTCATCATATTATTATAGCTTTGAGCTCAGTACTCGTGCAAAAGTGTGCTCTTAAAAGATAATAAACAAAAGGATGCCTGAAAAAGAAGTTTCTGATAAAAATAACAATAGATTATCTGGAAGAGTAGGGGACTGCCAAGTGCCAAGTGAGTATAGAGGTTGGTAGTTGAGAGAATAAAGCCAGAAGTGATCTAGTGTTGGTTTTAAGCAGCTCAAGACTGCACCTTGATTAGTTAACATGCAAAGTCTCACTATTTAGGATTGGAATGCAATACTATTAAGCATAGTGCTTTGAAGTCATTACCATGAAATTAATTAAATGTGAAGCTAGATACATCAATTACATCTCAAGTGACTTCAGAGTTCAGAATGCATCAATATTTTGGATCTAGCTGATATCTGGTATTATCAATCGCTTCTCCCCCCACACTTTATTAAGAATGTGCTGAAGTTAATTATGCAAATCATCTGCAATTCCCAGAAAGCAGCTTCCTTCTTTGATTATCGCTTTGAGCTTCTTAGTGTCACGTCCAAACTTAATTGGGTAACTGGTTATTGAACTCGTGAATATTGCTTGCGTTGCACTTTGAATTGAGTTGTTGAAGGAGCTTGGTTTTGGCTCATCAAACATAAGGGGTTTATTTAACTTTCATTTAGACTTATTTTGCATCAATTTGTATATCCTACCCTTTCAACTTTTTATTTACACCCTCTGTGGTAGAACTTTCTCAAATGTTAATTTTTATATCCTCATATTTTGTTTTGCTCTATACATCTCATTCGGATTTTTGTTGCTTATGTTTTCTCTCGTCTTACTTTCCTCACTTTCACTTTCACATTTTTCTTTGTTTACTCTCTTTACATGATTCCCTCAAGTTTATTGTATCATTGACCACATAAATGATTTCTTATGCCAGTTTATGTTGGTCAACCCCAAAACTTTTTCGGAAGGATTTGTTGTTGTTGTTGTTGCATCATTTTATATGTGAAAGAGTTGTAATTTGTTCATTTCAAGCATATGATTACTCTCTTGTTCTTTCTGAAATAATCATATAAATAATATGATAGTTAGCATACCCACTATGTATGACCCTTTAAGAGCAGTGTTCCATGACCATCTCTTTGAGAAACTTTGGATGCCGAGTATTGTGAAGGAAAGAATTCAATGAGGTATATGGAAAAGGCTGACTTCAAAAGCATTTCTTTGAGAAATTTCTTTTTGGACTATCTTGACACTAGGTTTTCTGCAGGTATTATTCTTCAAATTCTGGGGATGCCAGATCCTGGGAGATGTATTCATCAGAGAGTTCCTGCTCTTACAGATTGTGTTTTGAAGACATTGATCGTTACCTGAGATGTGAGTGCATTGCTACTGATGTCTTTGGAAGGTCAAGTGATCCTGCATATACTGAAAGTACTTCTATATCGCCAGGTATAATCTCCTCCTGCCCGTCCTCTCCGAGGTCTTATATATTGAAAATAAATTTTAAGGAGTCTTCTCAAAACAACTAATAGTACCTAAAAAGAAAGGAGAAAAGAAATAGATACAGGTTGATACAGATGCAACACCCTTACTGGTGAAGCTTTTGGAATGTCAGATTTATTGAATCAAAGATCAGATCCTGAAAACTTTCTGCATTTTTTAATGTGAAAAATCTGAAACTTAATCTCTGTTCAAAACCTCACGCTATAAAGTTTGCATATTGAAAAAAAGGACAGTTTGAGGGTTTTTGGTTAATCTCAAACAATAAGATTAAATACAAATCTTACGAAGTGTTTGTGTCTTTAGCAAAAACTGTTGAAAACCAACAGCTTGTCAATATTCAATACTCCCTAACAAAGTGATGTGGGTATTATACGTGAGTACAAACTAACGAACGATCATATCTCCTAATGAGATTGTATTGCCTTAGTGAGTGTGAAGGAATTATTGGTGAGCAAACTTATACACGGCCTCCCATAATCCCCTAATGAACTTGCTTGCCTCCCAACTAAACTAACAAATAGGTTAGCTAGCAGCTAAGCAAAGCAATTAACAATTTGAACTCGACTCCTTAATACACAAAACAAAGCCCAAATTTTAACGAAACAAGTTGTACGCTTAAAATGGCCCCTTAAAATAACTGAAATAAAGTCGACATATAGAATCCTCTCTTTATGATGAAGGTAAAACCATGTAAGTTCCTAAATTCAGCAAAGGTTCACATCACAGGATCTATACTTTGGATGTTATAGTTTAATATTCATAAGAAGCTCCTCTAGTTTTCTGCATGGATATGTAATGTACAGACAGAAAGTAGTGTTTCCTTTTGTCCACGGAGAAGCCGAAATAATGAATTTATCGATAATAATAGTGTGACACTGCTTCCCCCTTAAAATCCTGATGTTTTCCGTAGTTTTCTTTTTCTATTTATTGATTGTGATTTTAGCATTTACATAAAGCATGACATTTTTTTTCCCATATGTTTTTGCTTTTCAGTCTTTGTGTGCATAGTAAAGACAATTGCTCTTGGGTTTCATGACAGTAATCTGCTTTATTCATTGTTCTTTTATTATTCGGTTATTTCACCATATACCCTTGACAATTTTTTTTTGCACCATATACCCTTTCAGCTTTCCAAATTCACCATATACCCTCCACCTTTCAAAAAATACATCCACTTACCCTTTTGACTGACGGTGTTAGACTTCCGTTAGTCATTAGGTCCTATTCCTCCCCTAACCCTAATTAACTAACCTAAATCAAACCCTAATCCTAACCCTAATCTAATACACTAACCACCCCAACCCTAACCCTAACCACCCTCCCCTCCCCCTTACCCCCACTGCGCCATCACCCCCTCACCACCCCCCCTCCACCACCACCCCCTCACCACCACCCCCTCACCACCACCACCCCTCCCCTTCCCCATCTGACCCCCCCCCTCCCCACTGCAGTTGTGCACCCTCCCCCTTCCCCGACCCCCCCTTCCCTTCCCCGCTGAACCCCCTTCCCTTTCCCCGAACCCTAAAAAAAATTTGAAATTCGAAGGGGAGGGAGATTGTGTTTCAAAATCTGGGTTGTGTTTCGGAAATATGGGTTTTGTTTCGAAAATCTGGGTTTTTCTTGCCGAGTTCGTGATTGATTTGGGGACGGGACTGCGGACAGGGGAGCTGAGCGCCGCGAAGAATCGGTGGAAGGGGATGGGGGTTACGGGGCTGGGGGGAGGGGGGGGAGGGGGGCATGGGGAGGGAATGGGAGGGGGTGCGGGGGAAGGGGAGGAGGGAGGGGGCGCGGGGGGAGGGAATGGGGGTGGTGGGGAGGGGGGTGGTGGGGAGGGGGGCTGTTGGGGTGGTGGTGCGGTGGGGGAAAGGGTAAGGGGTGGGGGGAGGGGTGGTTAGGGTTAGGGTTAGGGTTAGGGTTAGGGTTAGGGTTAGGTATTAGGTTAGGGTTAGGGTTAGGATTAGGGGTAGATTTAGGTTAGTTAATTAGGGTTAGAGGGGGTTTAGGGGTTGATGACTAACGGAGTTTAACGCCGTTAGTCATTAAGGGTAAGTCGATGTATTTTTTGAAAGGTGGGGGGTATATGGTGAATTTCAAAAGTTGAAAGGGTATATGGTGCCAAAAAAAATTTGTCAGGGGTATATGGTGAAATAACCGTTTATTATTTCGCTTGAAATAGGCAATATCTGTAGTTTTTTTTAAATAAAGAAAAACTTGTCACTTTTTCTTTGTGAGCTACTCAAATGTATGATGCGCGATATGAAGGCATTCTTTCTGTGCAAGCTTTATTTATTGCAATACATGTTTAAATTTCTTGCGATTATTTTTCCTTAGTTGGTGAGTACAATTCAGATTCTGTTTTTCTTTACTTGCTTGAAGTGGCATATTGATTGATGCATTTAATCTTTAAATGAGTCATAATATTCTACAAATTGTATGTCTAAGTCGTTCTATCCAAATTAATTCTGCATATTTTCAGGAATCCCTAGAATAGATAAACTGGAGATTGAGGGGAGAGGATTTCACACTAATTTGTATGCTATCCGAGGAGCTTATAGTGGAGGCAAAGAAGGCAAAAGTAGAATACAATGGCTTAGATCCATGGTTGGCAGTCCTGATCTCATATCTATACCTGGTATAATCTTCAGACCTCCTCTATGTGTCTCCATGAGCTCTGTTATCTATTATAATACTTTGCTCATTGTATTCTGCCATTTGTTTTGCCTGTATGCATGTACATCTAACTTATCTAGCTAACACTGTATAGCTTCATTGTAGTCACATGACATTGGTTTTGGCGATACATCATTTTAAACATAAATAATGATAATGCTGAAACATAAATAATGATAATGCTGAATATGTTGATAGTTCTTCGTTTATTCAGAACTGAATATTAGGTGTTCATTCAACATTTTAGATATTGTATGGGATTAATTTGACAATTAAGGCACTGGTAATGGTTTTGGAATATTATGGTAAATATTGGCAACAAAATTACCAGGAGCAGCAGGATTAAGTTGTTGGCAATGGTTGACTTGAGTACCATAACTTAAACTTCAGCATGAGATATTATTGTTGAGATATATCCATTCTGAAAACTGTACAGCTTGGTTGGGGGTGTCATATGTTATCTAGTAAATCAGGTGGCGAAGCTGACTGCAAAATATTATACAGGGCTAAACTGTGTTAAATTTCGTATCATGATCATATTAAGATTTAGAGAGGCTTTTTCAAATCTGCGTCACTTGTTTGCATTGTTGCTGCTCTCTGGATACTATAGTTAATACTAACAATGCATCATATGCATTTTTCTGATCTGTGTATGCATTTTTCATCAATTGTTGTCTATGATTTTTGTCAATTATAAATATCTGATTTTTAGAACCTTATGATGTTTAATATTCTAGGAGAAATGGGAAGGATGTATGAAGCTAGTGTTGACGATGTGGGATACCGCCTAGTAGCAGTATACACTCCAGTGAGAGAAGATGGAGTTGAGGGAAAGCCTGTCTCAGCTTCAACAGAACCAATAGCAGTTGGTAAAACCTCTGCACAATGATATTCAGAATATATATTTCTGAAATAGTCTGCTCTTGTTTGGTTTTCAGTATCTTTTTTCCTAGTATGTGACTCATACAGAACAGCATTGATGTATAATTACGTCACAACTCATGACTCTTCTTAGTTTTTGTGTTTAATGGACGATAATTAAAGAAAACAATAAAGGATAGGCTCCCAAATCTCGGTTTGGAGAGGTTCTCTTGAAATTGCAGTTCAAGATTTACACACAAGATCACAGTCTAGTGCACTTTAGAGTTAACAACTCTATAACAAGCTCGAAGCTCACTATTTCATTCAACAAAACATGCACCTTACCACTTAAGAACTCTTGGCTATATATAGTACAATGTTCAGCCCCTAAAGTAATAAACTAAGCAAAGAAATACAAGAGAAAACAAAATAGGGCTCTTTTCAAGTTGCTGATCAGCACACCTTTACCATTTCAGCTATATCTCTTGATTGGATAATTGTTTGGCTACGAAACCAATACAACGATTTTGTAGACTTCCAGAGCTTTCCAACGAGTGGTCACATGTGAAATCTTCCTTCTACTTAGACTAACTATTACAAAAGGACCCTAAATAGCTTAAAATATGTGAAACCCATTCTAAGTAGAATAGCAAAACCATGTAAGCAAAATCCTAAGTCTTTTTTACATCAAGCATTTATCGTGTTTTTATGCCATGTTGCCTCCTTAGTTGGTTTGTGTTGAACCCCATGTTGTGCACATGTGAGTTGTCCCACATTAGAGAAAGAGGAGAGAAAGTACCACATTATAAGCTAGAGGAGCTACTCCTACTATTGCCAATTGGTTTTAGTATGGAACCTCCTTTGGGCTTTTATGTGGACCGAACTCACCTCCTTATTGGGTTGCCCAGACCCATTTTCAGTCATATCAAATTCATCATGGTATTAGAGCCCAGGTTGTTGGGCCGTTTATATTGGGCATTTGTCAAGCCACTAGATAAGGGGCCTCTATTGGACGTTCATTCCCAATGAGGATTATTATTGTATACCTTACCAGTGTGCTCTAATTCTAAGGACATTCACATGTGAGGGGGAGTGTTGAACCCCATGTTGTGCACATGTGAGTTGTCCCACATTGGAGAAAGAGGAGAGAAAGTACCACATTATAAGCTAGAGGAGCTACTCCTAATATTGCCAATTGGTTTTAGTATGGAACCTCCTTTGGGCTTGTATGTGGACCGAACTCTCCTCGTCCTTATTGGGTTGCCCAGACCCATTTTCAGTCATATCAAATTCATCCGTTTGCTTACATTTCATATGGCTATCATGAGATTATGATGTTTCCCTTTGCTGGCATTCTGATTCTTGTTCACATCAGTTCCGAATTGGACTCCAGCCATTCCCTTTTCCCCCTCTCCAGATGTTAATAGTTTCCCTCACTAGCTTTTCAGTGTCAATACTATTTACTTACATAATAATGATCATTGTGGCCATGTGTAATACCTATGATGTGACCTGATGCTTTTCTGTTGGCATTTGTAGAGCCTGATGTTCTTGAAGAAGTGAAGAAAAAGCTTGACCTTGGTTCTGTGAAGTTTGAGGTATATATGGTGATCAATTTATTATGAATCTTGTTCTGATAATAATTTACAAGACAACTAATGATCTCTAGTCTTCTATAAATGTCTCTTTCTGATCACACTTGTCTTCTGTAGATAAGATCATGCATGACTTATCAGCCCATGATTCTTTTTACTGGTTTTGGTCATTTTATACGTGGGTGGTCAGAATCATCTTTTCTCATCATTTTCCTTGCTTCAACTTTGAGCATATGCATGTTATTGATTTTGGGTCCTGTAAACAAATGGAAGTATTGAAAAGTCCCAAGAAATAGAATTTACACCTTGCTGGTCTACGAAGCGACTTTACTTGTGTCTGGAACAATTCCATTTACTCGCTCTTTTATTTGCAAATTTCTGAGCCGTCTGAAAGTGCTTATTGTGAACTGGAAGAAATGAACAATATAATCGTAGTAAGGTAGCCTTTGTATAATAAGTCTATATCATGATTTATATCATCATAGGTATTAGGACTTAGGAGTTGCGTTCATGAGCTCTTAGATAGCCTACAGAATTGCAAAAAATCCTAATCCCTTGTAGATGTTGTACTTCAAAAATGTCAGAGTAAGCTATGCTTACTCCATACCGCTGCCTACATCTAATTTTGCAGTTAATTATCCTTTATATATATTTGTCCTAATTAATCTAAAATCCTAATTAATTTTATGTAATTAACTACTACCGCTGTATTCGTACGTTCTTCCCATTTGCTTTTGGGAAGAAACCAATAAGGGTTAGTTGCTGAGAGAGGAAAAGTAAAAGTCGGAAGAACAAAAAAATACACCCCGAAAAGGAAAGTGAAAGGAACAAAAAGTACAGAGGGGGTAGCATAATTTTAATAAATTTGGTTCCGATCCGGTACAACAACCAAAGCAACTAAATATAACAAGTCTAGTAATAATTGAATTATGTTTATGCTTTCCTAATCTCTTCAAAAATATTTTTAATTTCCTTTTAGCTAATTATTCTTCCAAATTTTCTACTTCGTTTTACATCTCTAAGAGTTTTTGACATTTTAAAAGGGTGCGTTCATTTGAACCTTTTAGGTTGTTGATGCATATGACAGTAGCGGAGCATGTTCCCTTATCTGTAGGTACAATATGTGCAAAAGTATCTAGAACAGAGAGATTGTAGGACATCACACTATGTCCTTAGCCTTGTGCGACTTGCCTGTTTCCTGTACCATAATACAGAGCCTGTTTCCAGTTGACCCAGTTCAATACACAATGATGAGCTGCTAAGCCACAATGAATAAGAAGTGTGGGCACATTAATGAGCCATTTAATTAAGTCCATTACTATCCAAAATTCTGAACAATAAATCTTTCACTTTCATTGGAACTGGACATGATACTGTGCTTCAACGATGATGTCAATGTGATTATATGATTAATATTGGCATGGACTTTTGCTATCCAAAGTTCTGGTTCATCTTAATGACTTTTGCTGCTTATAACAGGTAATATGCAACAAGGCTCCATCATCCAAAAAGGTTGCTACTTTTGCCAATTGAGTTTTTTTTGTGTTTCTGAATCACGATGGAAAATTGCCTTACATCTATTACTTCTCAGATTCTGGATACTGGGTGTCTTGAGAGGAGAATTTTGGAAATTAACAGAAAGAGAGTCAAAGTTGTCAAGCCTGGTTCCAAAACTTCTTTTCCGAGTACTGAAATGCGTGGCAGTTATGCCCCCCCATTCCATGTAAGCAATACTCTGCTAGACATTTATCAAATTTAATCAATTATAGTATTATTTCCTTTCTTTTATTGTCCTTTTTTTTGCTCCCCTGTTTCCACTCCAAATTTTGAGGACGGAGGATTGCCAATACAATTGTTGCACCATGTGGCAATACAATTCTCTCACAATAAAGGACAGTTATTATTGAAAATACTAATTTATTAACCATATCTTAACGTAGTTAAAGCCTGAGACAGACAGCAACATGTTGGCATGATTTGTCTGTACTTTTCTAGTTTAAGCAACTTACTCGATAACATCCTTGCTAGCAGGTGAAGTGCAATTGCTTATGCATGATTAAAGCTGATTCACCAGAGTTATAGTAGTCACTAATCTGTGGAAATTTGATTATGAAGCTTGAAAATATTCTTGTTAACGAACGGTGGTGTGCTGATGCTAGATAGCCAATAACTCAATATGGCGTTAGTTAATTGATAATTTTCCTACTTGATGGTAATGACCGACTGACCGTAGTAGGTAGCATTATTAGATCTGAGAAAATAATGAGATGACCTCACGTGGTAGTATAACCGAGCTCTGTATTATTTGAACCCCAAGAGAAAGTATATTTGCCATAATGGCACTCAAAAGCTAAAAGAAATGCAGATTGAGATTAATATTTGCAGCCATTTGTTTCTAGAAATGCGTCATCTATTATGATAAATCTAATTTCTGGGCAGACATAGATCATGTTGATATAAGCAGAATTTACTCTGATGAATCAAGGACCGAAAACTTTATACTGCTTTTGTCCATCCTGAACCTCAATTTTTCTTTAGTTTTTCTTTGGTCAGAAACTTATTGATATTAACTACTGTACTTCTTAATCAGGTGGAGGTTTTCCGCAATGACCAACACCGATTGAGGGTTGTCGTCGACAGTGAGAATGAAGTAGACATTATGGTGCATACACGCCACTTGAGGGATGTCATTGTGCTTGTTCTCCGAGGATTAGCTCAAAAGTTCAACAGCACCTCTCTAAATTCTTTGCTGAAAATAGGAACATAGGAATTCGTTCACCTTTTGAATGTCTGTAAATGGTCATTTTATCAGTGTTAGTGAGATTCCCCTTTCTTTCCTTATTTGTATGGAAATCATCGTTATACTTCATCATAGTCAACAGCAGATCGTGTACAAGTTTGGTTGTTGCTTGTCAAATTCTTTTTTTTTTTGGGTTTATCCAAGAGAATGTAATGAAATACATTCTTCAATTACTTTTGATAAGGGACTAGGGTGTAAGTTCGGTTTCCGTTTGGTTTTAGGGCAAAACCAAACCAAATAAATTCAGTTTTCACAATTCAAGTTCAAATCCAAATCCAAATTTAGCACAAACTAAACCGAAATTCCAAAACAAAACAAACCAAACTGAAAATAATTGTAAGTAACGAAGATTCATGATAATTCAGATGACGAAAATAACGAAATAATTGTAAGTAATAACAAAAAAATGACGTTTATGGTTATTTGTAACATTTAGATAATGAACAAAAAAGTATCTTAACTAGTTGATGAGTGACTTGAGGAACCAACCGGGGATGGAGAAATGGAGGAGAGAGAGAGAAACAAACTCTTAGCTTGTTCATGGGCACAGTAATCGCTAGCTTGTTCATTTCTACCTAGAATTTGCACACATGTTAGATTATCTAGGTGGACTTCTAGCATTTTGATTTGAAGATACGTGCAAGATTTAAGGCCATGGCTTCGGCGCGAAGAGAATTACAATGCCCAAAATTAGCAGAAAGAGCAAAGTTCATGTTGCCACCATCATCACGAATAATGGCTCCCCTTCGGCAAGTCCGAGGGATCCCTTAGCAGCTCCATCACAGTTTAATGTATACCACCCAAAAGGTGGTGCTTGCCATGAAATATTGGCTGAACTTGAGCATTATCAAGTTCGTATAGACTATGCAAAGCTTCTTTTAATCGAACTTGAAGGAAAGTACCAAGGTCAACTGGGATTTCGAGTTTTGCTCGAAAACAAAATAATTCCTCCATCTCCAAATTCACTAAAGAGCTATAACAAAATAAGTAGCCTAGCTCTCATTAGCAGCATTCGTGCCACCTTGAATATTGGCAGAGATCCATTGTCTCAAAGGGAGTTGGAAAAATTGTTGCTCAAGCATTGGGCCACCCAACGTAATCCAAACAACTTTGGTAGTAGCACAATCTCTATGTAGTGAAGTCTCTTCTTGTGCAACACAAATATAACATTTGTGATCATCTGTCATGTGGCGTTTCAAACGGTTATGGTTTCCCAAAATTCTATCATGGTAGGCAAGCCATATAAAGGCATGAATCCTTTGTTGAACTGAGAGCATTCTAGACAGCATGCCAACACGTATCATCTACTAGGTCTTTCATGGCGCATTATTTTAATGGCGAATTTAATAGAAAATTTGGCTTTAGCATTACTGTAACACCCCGAAAATCCATACAAGTCTAAACTACGTTGCATCGACTTTGGGAGTGTTACCGCCGCGGTGAAACGCAAGGCTTATTGAAATTAAAATATTAACTTACTCCTTATTATGAAAACTAAATTGTAGCGGAAATAAAATGTTAACTTAACTACAACTCGGGAATCACCATTGACCCCTTTTTATTTAAAACCATTAACTAAGTAAATCATAAACAAACTCTTGAAGGTTCAACCAAAACACTTAAAAAGTTTATAAACCAAAGAGTATCCCCCGTATGCCAGATTTCATGCAGCAACATCAGCATACCTAATCTGCTCCCCATTGAAATATCAATGGTTCATCACAGGTCAACAAGCAAACACAAATAACAAACAATCAGCTATGCTGAGTAGGTACTTAAATAGTTAAATAATACACTAAGCATAATCAAAATAATAAGAATCATTCCTAGACATGATACTACGAGAGTATTACATTTAATTGCTTTTATAATTTAATTGGCAACGAACGGGCACCGTCATCTTTCTAGAATCATACGGGCTACTTAATCCTTAATAGACTACTTGGTCTATTAGATGGAATACAAATGCGGTTTTGTTCCGCTTCACACCCATCACCTTAGTATGCATACCCCCAAGATCGTACGGAACCTTCCGCCTACTTGAGTTATCAAAATTTATAAGGACACTACTGTCGTCACAGTAGGCCTGCGTAGGAGTGTAGAACAAGTCTCACACTCCCCCCATTGTTCACTACTTGTAGGGAATCCAATTACAAGTTTATCGCCAATCCTTCTTAGTGATATTCATTCATACAACATCAAGCATATAATCATTTAATTTTCCTTCTTAGGTACATTGCTTAATTCTTTAGTTTAGGCAACCCCTTGTAACATCCTTGCTACAACAATAAATCATAAGATTGCAATCCAATTCTCATTTCATGCTTGTGATACGATAGAATTACGCACTCCAATAATAATTCATTCCAGTTCACAAGTCATATAACAAGGAAATACATACAGATTTCCAATCGATTTCATGTTACCAAACAATCTCATCAATCATAACCATACAATAGTTCCCTATTATGATTCTAGGTTCCAATGAAATTTTTCATAACTTAACATGATACTAACATATCTAATTGAACTAGTACACGTACGTACCTTGTAACGGAGAATCTTCGCTGACTACTTAAAATGTTCCGCTTATGAAATTAGGACCTAATCGAATAATAAAAGTATTTCAGTGCTAAGTCCTTGATATTAAAAAAAATCAGCTTATCTAACTATGTAAAACATGGTGTTTTGAATAATAAAATAATCGTTCTTGTTGTTTAAACTTTCTTTCATAAATTTTATTGAAACTCACATATTTAGGAACTAATAATAAGGTGTTTGTAAATCTGATTTCTTTTTAACTTATATTATACTTGTTCATGACAACATAAACTTAAACTAGTATATATGAGTATTATAAAAAATCAGAATTGAAAAATAAAATTATCATAAGAACTAAAAATATAATTGTAAATCTGATTTCTTTTAACTTCTTCGATACTTTATTTTATAACAACAAATTAACCAAAGATATATATAAGCATTACAAAATCAGATTTTACAATTTAATTTAAAGTAGAAAAGAGAAAAAAATTTTATACCGGACGCGACGAAGGATTCCGGCAGCACTACCAGCCTACGCGTGCCTCGACTCGTCGCAACACACACCACACATCACCACACGCCGCACGTCGTACACTCGCACGACCCGCACAACCTCGACTCGCCCAGCAGCAACGAACCCCACGCTCGAGCCTTGCACACCCTAGCTCGCACAACACTGTCGACGCTAGCACACTTCACTCGACGCCAGCACCCTTCGCTCGCACACAACACACACCGCACATCCTCGCACAGATGCTCGCACACGAATCTGCTGGACGCTCGCACCCTCGACTCGGCTCGACAGCAGCGACCCGCACCACGCAGCCTCGCACACCACTCGAAGGCTGACGAACTCAGGGGAGGGGAGAAGAGAAATAGTGCGAAGGAGAAGGAAGAAGAGTGACGAGGGAGGAGAGAGAAAAATCTTTGAGGGAAGGAGAAAGAAACGGCTGATTAGAATAGTTAGTTTTTTGTTTTTTTTTCTCTTATTTATAGCATGTGAAACCTATGTATACTAGGACTTGTTTTCCAAATCAAATTCCTATTTCTTATTTTATTTATTTGGGAAAACAAAACAAAACCGAGTTATAATATAATTAGGTACAAAAAGTAGGTTGTATAGTTAAATTATAACTGTAGGCTTACCCAACTATATTTTTCTGCGAATAATATTATTCGTTTATTTTTTCTTATTTATAAAAATTAACTCCCAAATCAAGATCTTGCAATTACCTTGCCAGTAGACAAGGTCACCCAAATCAAGATCTTGTTTAACTTCATAAGGTTGAATTAACTTCAGAGTATTTGGATGGAAATAAGGAGCAAAAATCTCTCATTTCCTTCCTTGACCATGTTCCCACATCTCTTCTACTGTAGCTTGATAAGAGGTTTTCAGTGTGTCGTTAAGGCACCAAAAATCACATTTCAAACAATATTTATAATACTTAACAACCGATTACTTAGAATGTAGTAAAAACAAGTCAAAGGTCGATCCACAAGGAAATTGGGATTAATCAAAGTCTAACAAGTTTAAATTACCTAATTGAATGGCATTTGGGGGTTTGAGAATGGTTTTGTAACAATTAATAACTAACTAAAATCAGAAAAACTAGCAGATAAAATATGAGATTAAAATATCAACGAGAAAACATTAGAGTTTAGGCTACTAGTATGAATCAAAGCGGAACAACGATCATTAATGCAATTGTGATTCAAAGGCAACAATTATGCAATGTTTAGTTTTCCTCTAAAATACTCAAGTCCTCTTTCGAATGGTCCTCAAGAATAATCACTTAATCAATCAACTAAATCATCTATCGAATGGTCTTTAGTTTATCGATTAAGAGATTCAATAATTACTAGAAAACCCCTAATAAAAGGATCTCCTTAATTTCTACCCAATATCTTGGCTTAGAAATTAAGTTGATTCAGAGGGATGATAAATGAGGTCAAAATTCGATTAAGAATAATTGTAATTAAAATACCAAAGTATAAATGTGATCAATATCTATCCTAAGGTCTCAAACACCAAGATCAATGCATAATCATCATTAGATCATCACAATATACATTAACAATCAATAAAAACCTTAATTCATACTTTCGTCCAAACCCTAGATAGGGGACTACTCACTAATCATGGAATCTAAACACAAAAATATGAAATTTATGACTAATCTAGGGCTAAACATGATTAAAAGATGATCAATATAATAGAGATAAACAATTAAGAAACTATAAACTCTAAGATCTATAACTATGGAGGAATAGAGAATAACAATGAAAAGGATGAGTAAAAACTGAAAACTTTCAATTAAATTAATAAAAAGTACCTTGAATGTGTAGAAATCAACAAACTTTAATCTATAAATCCGAAATCTAAGGCAAACCAATATACTTTTCTCTCTAGAAGGAACCCTAACAAGCTCTCTAATAACTAGAATAAAAGCATAATTCAAAAATAAAACATCCCTACTTTTTTAATTAGGCACGAGGCTTTTCAACTTTTGATGGAACATAAATGGTGCGGGCGCACCAACCAAACTGATCTCCAAGTTGATTTATCCGTCGAAAGGTGTGGGAGCACCTTTGTGAGTGGTGTGGGTGCACCTCATTGGCTTGTGCGGGAGCACCAACGCCACTGATATCAAGGGATCCAAAACTGATGGGAGGTGCGGGCGCACCATAGTAAATGGTGCGGACGCACCTCAGAAAACGGTGCGGACGCACCTCAGCAACTGCCCAACTCTTCCTCTTTTCTTCTCGTTTTGTGCGGGCAAGGAGGTCTGTAGACACATAATATCGTGTCTCCCCATTTAAGGGCCCAATGATGAAACATACCACAGTCTTAATTGGTCCGACCCAAGGGCAGAGCAGTCCGAAGAGGCAAACTATAAAAGTGTTAAATCGTATTTTAAAGCCCATAAAACAATATTTGGAGCCCAACTCTTTGAAAAGCCCATTTAATTATTCGTTGATAATTAATTGTTTTATTTTAAATAAAATAAATATTTTCAAAGATATTTTTTATAATTAAAATCGGATTTTATCCCGTAAAATCAGATTTCCGCAGTTAAAAGATAAAAGAAAATCTTTAAAACGCGTTTTTATCAAAAAACTGTCAAAACCTGTCAAAAGCAAGGCGGTGCGCTGAGCGCACCAACATGCGCCGAGCGCATGGTCTTGCGCCACGCGCACATGTCTGTCACATAGACCTGTGTGTCACACAGATTCGTGCGCTGATCGCACTTCTCTGTGCGATGCACATGCTGTCAATTTTATCTTTTTTAAAGTGTGTGCCACGTGGGCACTGATGATTGGTCATGCCGCGTCAGGCGCACCAATGTGCGCCTGACACGCGTGATTGTGCGTCACACTGTCTCCTGCGCCTGGCGCAGCTGGCGCGTGAAGCGCAGTTTCCTTTTCCCTATAAATAGGTCTTGATTTCCGTACGGTTTTCATACGGTTTTTCACACTTAACACTCGACTTTTACATTACGAATAACTTACGAATTCTCTCTACAAAACTCATACACCTTTCAAGTATACAAACACAAACACATTCAAATCTACATACTTTCATACATTCAGATCTTCAGGCTTCATGATTGCTCGTCCCGAAGGTTGTTAATCTCTCAGACCCAAGTTGTAACAGCCCAAAACTTTGGTTTAAAAACTTTATAAAACATTCGTTTTTCAATTAAATATCTGACCAAACCTTTAGGGTGTTACCGCCACCGCATCCATTGTTAAAAATAAATGCAAGGCTAATTACTTAAATAAAATTTAACTTACAATCCAAATTATCAAAATAACCATTCTAAGTTGTCTAACTTAAACCAATTAAAAACTAAACAATCCCAAATAACAGTACTGTATTATTTATTAGACTAAGTGAACTTAAAGCTATAAGTGCGCTCATTCCTGCAACGTAGTCCCTTTCACCAACCTGCACAATATAAATAGGAAAGAACAAAGAAAAACAAATATACAAAAAATTGCGAAATTAAGCTAAGTAATTACAACTCCATCCCGTATAATAATCATAGTTATATTTTGAAAATAGTTTTTATAACATCTTACATATAAGTTTAATACAATACAGACAAATATAACATAATACAGACAAGTATATAATACACTTAACCAATTTAATTACTCCAAGTTTATATGATTACACAGCAACAAATTTAATTATTAGAGGGGAATTGAACGTCAGTAGGCCAGGACTAATCCCAGTAACCACCTAGTTCAACATGAGCAAAAGTTTCTTAAAATGAGCGAAAACGTAAAATGAGCAAAAAACATAAAATGAACAAAAGTTTGTAAAATGAGCGAAAGTTTGCTAAAATGAGCAAAAGTTTCTTAAAATGAGCAAAAACTTAAAATGAGCAAAAATCATAAAATGAGCAAAAATCTGCAAAATGAGCAAAAAGGTCGGTTTTCAGTTTTCAACTTAACGTTAGTATATATATATATGTACATATATATATATATATATGTACATATATATATACATATATATGTACATATATATATACATATATATGTACATATATATATATATATATATATATATATATATATATATATATATATATGTATATATATATATATATGTGTGTGTGTGTGTGTGTGTGTACATAGGGGCAAGATCACATGAGAATGCTCCTTACATGAGAAATGAGAATGAATATCAACCACACGATTGGATTAGAGTTACAACACTTGTTCATTAGAGTTATACCTCCGAAAAAATTTTGCGATGGGGTAAGGCCTGGTGTTGCAATGGTTGGGGTGGGGGTGGGGTAAGGGGTGGTGGGGGTGGGGGTGTTAAGTGTTAGGGTTAGGGTATTAGGGTTAGGGTTAGGGGTAGATTTAGGTTAGTTAATTAGGTTAGATGGGGGATTAAGGGTTAATGACTAACGGAGTTTAATGCCGTTAGTCATTAAGGGTAAGTGGATGTATTTTTTCAAACGTGAGGGGTATATGGTGAATTTGGAAAGTTGAAAGGGTATATGGTGCAAAAAAAAAAATTGTCAGGGGTATATGGTGAAAAAACCCCTAATTTAATTATTAGAGGGGAATTGAACGTCAGTAGGCCGGGACTAATCCCAGTAACCACCTACTTCAACAAATAAATTAAGAGTAATGACCAATATCGTTTTGCAGAACGTCCCTAGTGTGCACACCCCTCACTAATCTAATGAGTATCCGCAACGCGCACCAATAGTGTTAGGAGGAAGACAAGAAATAGTTGTAACAGAATAAAAATTAAGTACTGTTCATCACCTATGGAGGATCCAAGTCCACAAGATAATTCCCTCAATAATATCTCCACTTTACGTGATTAATAGATTTTAATAGTTATGGCACATCAAATATCACATTAAACACTACACATGAACATCTTTAGTTCAATAAATATTTTTCCCAACTTAATTACTTTATAGAATTGTAATAATCAATATGTCCATCATTAGAGTCTCATAGAGTCACAATGTCAACTTATAATAATCGTTTGTAACATCATTAATTCACCAGTTGTACCCATTAAATTACATTATCCATATTAGTATAGTTTTTAATATGATGGTACGATAGTTACATTAATAAGTCCAACAGAAATAATCATACTAGTAAATACATACATATATATATATACATACATATATATATATATACATACATATATATATATATACATACATATATATATATATACATACATATATATATATATACATACATATATATATATATACATACATATATATATATATACATACATATATATATATATACATACATATATATATATATACATACATATATATATATATACATATACATACATATATATATATACATACATACATATATATATATACATACATACATATATATACATACATACATATATATATATATATATATATATACATACATATAGAGGCAAGATCATGTGAGAAGGGAAATTAGGTGAGAAATGAGAAAGAATCACTGCCCTTAGATTAGATCCTATCAACGGCCAAGATTTAAAAACTAATATTAACTTTAGACTACCTTTTTCATCCTTTCCATACAAAAACCTTATTTTTCTCTCTCCTCTCTTCTCCTTCTTCCCACGGTGCGTCGTCTATTCCCTCCCATCTCCTACTGCACGTCTCTCCTGTCATCTCCTTTTGTCCAAGAATTCATGGAATCCATTCCCGCATCGCAGGAAGGTTAGTTTGTTTTCAGAAATTTGTATGCTTCTTCGTTTTTGAAATTTGTTTGGTTGTAAATTTTCTTTTTTGCGAAAATTATTTGCTTCTTCATAAGTGGTTTTCGTACTTTTTTTTGCTTAACATGTAGATTATCTGATATTATATTGTATGATGATAGTATTTGATGCGAGTTTGAATCCGCTTAGTCGAACAATTTGGTGCGAGTTTTTTGATGCGAGTTAATGGTAGGGATAATAGAGCATCTCGTATAACAAGAAATAGGCTTGCGAGTTTGATTTCCGCTTAGTCGAACAACTTGATGATAGTATTTGATGCGAGTTAATGGTAGGGAATTAGGGATTGTAGAGTATCTCGTATAATAAGAAATATTTTTGCATACATATTATAAGAAATAACAAAGAACCTAATTGAGATACTAGCTTCCGTGAACATTGTATAATAGAAATAGTCTTGCATACATGTAGAATTTTTTGCCGAGTATATTTTTAGAGTTGTAGCTAGTATTTATTAGAGTTATATGTAGTATTAGTTAGAGTTATACCAACATGTTTTTAGAGTTGTAGTAGTATTCGTTAGAGTTATACCAATATGTTTATAGAGTTATAGGTATTATGAGTTATTGTTATAGCATTGCTTGTATTCCACATGGATAATTTCTTTGCCAATATATTCTTAGAGTTATAGCTAGTATTAATTAGAGTTACAGGTAGTATTAGTTAGAGTAAACCAATGTGTTTTTAGAGTTGTGGGTATTATTAGTTAGAGTTATACCAATATGTTTTTAGAGTTGTAAGTAGTATTAGTTAGAGTTATACCAATATGTTCTCGAGTTGTAGGAATTATTAGTTATAGTTATACCAATATGTTTTTAGAGGTGTATGAATTTCTTGAAATTTTGTCCTCGAATTTGTTTTACCTTTCGATGACATGTTAAATGGAGGTAGTTCAGTTGAGTTGTCTAAATGTTTGAGTTGCTTTGTGTTGAATTTTTTTTTTTCATAAAAAGAGTATTATGAACTTTTATCATTTCTAGAGTTATAGCAAAGTTTGTTTAGAGATATAGGAAGAACTAATTAGAGTCATAGCAATACTTTTCTAGAGTTATAGCAATGGTTGTTTATTTTTTTGAAGGAATAGCAATGGTTGTTTAAAGTTATATTGAATCTTCTTTAGAGTTATAGAAACATATGTTTAGAGTTATAGAAGTCATAATTAGAGTTATGTACATACTTGATTAGAGTTATGTACATACTTGCTTAGAGTTATAGGAACTAATAGTTACAGTTGTGTCAATACTTGTTTAGAGTTTAGGAGTAGTATTTAAGAGTTATAGGTATGCTTATTTGCAGTTATAGTAATTAGTAGTTAGAGTTATACCAACACATGTTTAGAATTTATAGAATATTAGTTAAAAGTACTCCAACATTTAGAATTAGAATTATAGGAACTAATAATTAGAGATATGTCAAGACTTATTTACATGGTATTGTAATTACATTTACAACTTGATAGCCTGTTAGCTCAATTGGTAGAGTATTGTGTTTGCAAATACACAAAAATGTGGGTTCGACTCCCACACAGACTTTTACTATTTGTCACTTTGAGCACTTCTTAGTTACATGGTCTTGTTACGCTTTTAGGATTTAATCTTGCTCTTTAGCAGATAAGGTGGTAAAAAAAGAAAAAAATGACACTAGTTTCAGTCAAAATAATTACAATTTTCAATTTTGGTTTTAGTGTATGTGAGTGTTATTGTACTAATTAAATTCTTCTCCTTTATGTTTGATAACCTGTCATTTCATAACCTATGTGGGAATCGAACCCACATCTTGTGCATAGCACAATGCTCTACCATTTGAGCTAATAGGTCTTAAGTACGAGTAAAACCACACACAATATCTACATTATATATTAGTGTCTGCAAAACATGCAATAATTCCACCAATTAGACGGTTGTAATCTGTACAAAATTACATCAAAATCATATCGAAAATGAAACCAATCAAATTCAACTTGGCATACCAAACCAACGACGACAGTTTGAATACAAGTGGTAGGCAACTGTTACCTGCCCAAGCACAAACAGAGATATAGTGACAATAGGTTGGTGAGTAAAGGGCATTCGATGCCTGGTACCATAACATGCATTCGATGCCTAGTACCGTAACAGGTTTGAAATTCTCACCCTTTCTTAACACCAGAAAAAATAATAGATGGACAAAGTTATACTAGAAGCATATAGGCAAAGAGATATAGAAGTAAACACAATCATCCGAAATTACAAACATTAGTAACAAGAACATTAGTAACTTGTTCCTTATTCTATCTGCTTCGTACGTGTCATTTGGATCTTTCCACTCTTGGAGTGTTAGAATAAAGAAAGAATGCATAAGATTTGAAAATTCAAAATGAAGGAACATAACCTACTTCTATTCTATTTGGAATGTAATGATGGAAACTAAAGTTGCAGTGCGCATCGAGATGAATAATCATGGCTTAATTACCATAGTTCCATATACAAAAGCATAAAATTTCCCCTTTACCTTTGGCTGCACTATGAACCTGCTAAGCATATTATCATTAACTTGAATCTAACAGAATCTCGTGTCTTTCCTTGTCGAATTGTCCTTCACCATAATTGATTTCCTTATCTTCTTCACTCTTCTCCTTCACGTCATCTTTTCTATTGACAGCAAGTTCACAATGTGTTCTCTAAAGGTGTTCATGAAGAACAGTAAAATACTACTTTAGAGTTACATCATGAGGTATGATATAATTTGAGTAGTAAAATACTACTATAAACATACCTTGCTTAACTATCTCGTGTAATACTGATTTCATTCGCTTTTCACATTTTTATCTTGAAAATGAGATCTTATCCCACTACATTTTGTTTTATGTTTGATGCTCCATTTTTTTTATAGTGGATAATGTTGGTTAATGCATGATTTTGTCAAGAGTCGTAAAAGGTACTAATTAGAGTTATAGAAACATTTGCTTAGAGTTATAAAAATTACTAATCAAAGTTATAGCAATATTTTTTAGAGTTATAGCAATTATTAATTAGAATTATCGCAACACTTGATTAAAGTTGTAGGAAATATTCGGTGAAGAGTTGTACCTAGAGTTATAGAAAGTAGTAATTGGAGTTATAACAATACTTGTTTAGAGTTGTAGGAACTAGGAAGTAGTAGTTAAGAGTTACATTAATGATTGTTAAGAGTTATAGGAAGTACTAATTAGAATTATGGAAACATTTCCTTAGAGTTATAGGATTTAGTAGTTAGAGACTTAGAGTTATACTAATACTTATTTAGAGCTATAGAAAGTAGTTACTAGTAGCTACTTCACATAATCAAATGGGTTCCTAGCCTCCTCTCTATCCCTTGCTTTATTTCTTTCAAACCATATAAACCAACTAGAGTTATAGCAACATTTGTTTAGAATTATAGGAAGAACTAATTCGAGTTGTAGCCATACTTCTTTATAGTTATAACAATATTAGTTTTGAGTTATAGGAAGAACTAAGAAGAGTTATAGCAATGCTTCTTTAGAGTTATAACCATGCTTGTTTAGAGTTATACTGAGTCTTCTATAGTTTTTATTGGAACCAGTCACTAGAGTTATACCTATACATCTTCTAGATTTGTAGTAGTAGTAGTTAGAGTTTTAGTAACATTTGTTTAGAGTTATAGGAATTACTAATTAGAGTTATAACAACATTTGTATAGAGTTAGTTGTAGGAAGTAGTAGTTACGTGTCATATCAATGCTTTTTTAGAGTTATATGAATACTAATTAGAGTTACAACAAGTCTTCTTTAGAGTTACGCCAAGTCTTGTTTAAATTAAAGTTACTAATTACATTTATGCAGAGTATTAATTAGAGTTACAACAACTTTTGTTTAGAATTATAGTTAGCGATAACTAGAGTTATGGTAAAATTTCTTTAGAGTTATAAGAACCGATTATGTATCGACTTTGAATTCTAAGTCATCCCCAAATGTAGTGGTAAAGTGTGGCCTAGGTAGCTTTTATATGCTTTCTAATGTTCGAATGTGGTCGATAATATTGTTGCTCGGTAGATTAGTCAAGTAATTTTTAATCTATCAGCATTATGAAATTGAATAATTGACGTGACTAAGCATTGTGAAATGAAAGAATTGGCGAGTTACTAGAAGATACTTATTTATATACCTTTAATCAAATGTTACAACTTGATAGCCTGTTATCTCAATTGGCGAGTGCTTTGTTGTGTGCAAACACACACAAATGTGGGTTCGACTCCCACACTGGCTTTTATTATTTGATATGCTTTTTTAATGGTCTTGTTCAGCTTTTAGGATGTAATTTTTCTCCTTACCTAATGAGGTGGTAAAAGAATACATAAACTACACTAGCCTGAGTCGCAATAACAAAAGAAGTTCCAATCTACCTAAAACTTACATGAGTGCAATTGTACAGAACAATTTGTTCTATATTTAGGTTTCTAACTTCTAACAAGAGTCATTTAATAACCTATGTGGGAATCGAACCCACATCTTGTGCTTAGCACAATGCTCTTCCATTTGAGCTAATAGGTTTTAGAATGTTCGAACATGATAATGCCCAAAAATGTTTATGTTTCTAATAATAAGTAGATTATTTCAGAACAAGTAGATTATAAACAATGCTCTACTACTAAATTTAATCCACAAGAACCGAAGGTACCTTCTCGATCTCTAAACCCAAGTAAGAAGACAAAATTGCAAAATGAAAAAAACATAATCGGTTAAGCCTGAATTTAAGATACTATTACTAAAATCTAATCCACAAGAACCGAAGGTACCTTTCGATCTCTAAACCGAGTAAGAAGACAGGGCATAGAAGATGCATTACGGATTCTATCATCTCGGACTATTACTTCAACATTCCTATTAACTCGGTTAGTTTGCTTTTCGATGCATCCAAGTTATACTCGAATTTTGCTTCTGGTTTTTCCTAATCAGTTTAATGAACTCCACTCTATAAAAAGACGTGTTATTTCTTTTACTTGGAGCTACACAAACGTGTGATTAGAGTTATATAGATTAGTAAGAGTTACAAAAGCAGTCCATAGGAGTTATAGGAAGTAATACCAAAAGCACAAGAAAGAATAGAGAGCAAGAAGAGTTACATTACGGATTCTATCATCTCTTTTGATGTTGCCTTGTGCTTTTAAGGCAAAAAATAGAGAGCGGCAAGTGCATTCGAGTTCGAACTAGTGAACCGAGAGTCCTATTGCATTTAATAGATGAAATAAAAGAATTCGATGGTGGACATGCTTGCTGCCAAGAAAGAATTAATTAATGTCAACATCTCACTCCACTAGAACAAGACATATCACTAATTGTAGTATTTCATCACAAAGCAAAAGATGAATAAGCAAACCTCATCATTTTGTTTTTCTTTTTCACTTCTTCATTTTCTCGCAATGATAGATGAAGTTATAGGATCACATAACAAACATATCAAAAGGAAAATGGTGTTAATACTCGAGCTTACATGATGAGAAACCACAATAAGAATCCACATAAACAAGTTTGCACCAACAATCTGTTTGTATAAAAGAACCACTAGGTGACTAGGAACCTTGATGAACGAACAATAAGGAGGGTCCAAGAGATTCGTATATGAAGTTCTCCAAGATATTTTCACAAACGTTGGCGTAACTCCAAGTACAAGTTCTTATAACTCGACTATTAGTCTATTTAACTCTAATCAAATATTGGCATAACTCTAACTAATACTTCCTACAACTCCTATGAAGTGCTTCTATAACTCTAATTTCTAATTTATATAATTCTAACCAAACGTTGGCATAACTCCAAATACAAGTTCCTATAACTCTAATCAAACATTGGCGCAACTCCAAGTGCAAGTACTTATAACTCTAATTAACTAGTTTCCATAACTCTTAACTATAAGTGATATAACTCTAATCAAATATTGGCATAACTCTTGGTATTACTTCCTATAACTCCTATGGATTCGCTTTTGTAACTCTTACTAATCTATATAACTCTAATCACACGTTTGTGTAGCTCCAAGTAAAAGAAATAACACGTCTTTTTATAGAGTGGAGTTCATTAAAGCGATTAGGAAAAACCGAAGCAAAATTCGGTATAACTTGGATGCATCGAAAAGCAAACTAAGCGAGTTAATAGGAATGTTGAAGTAATAGTCCAGAATTATAACAATGTTTCTAACTCTTAACTACTAATGTAACTAAGCTGCGGCGCTAAGAGTAGTAGCACAAAGCAACCAAAATCGAATCGGATTAAATTGAAAAATCCAACCATTTCTTAATGAAAATTAAATATAATCACAACAATTTCGAATTCAGTTTTCGTTGTTCATTAAAATTATAATCCAACGAAAAATATACAAATTTTACAGGAAAAATCTACAATTTGAACGATTAATTAAATATAATAACAACAATTTCGAATCAAATCTGTTTCTTAATGAAATTCAGATGTAAACTTGAATCATAATTTTAAAAAAGTTCGAAAAAAATTCCCAAATACTAACCTTCTTCGCCATATTGCATGAGTGTCTCGAACCGATCTTGAGTCTTTGAAGAATACTCGAATTTCATTGTCGAAATTCGGATCTTAATTTGACGCAAGTAAAAAAAAAAAAAAAAGGGGATGAAGAAGGTTATGCGTATAACCGAAAGGAACAAGAGGAAGGACGAAGGAGAAAGGCGTGAGGAGAGAGAGAAAGTATGCGTGAGATGGGAGATTGTTTTGGGAAATCGTAGTCTTTTATTTTTTAATCTGGGCCATTAAATGAACTATGATCTAAGGGTTGGTATTTTTCTCACTTCTCATGTAAAACACCCTTCTCTCCCGAACTCAATTCCATACATATATATATATATATATATATATATATATATACATACATATATATATATATATATATATATACATACATATATATATATATATATACATATATATATACATACATATACATATATATATACATACATATATATATATATATACATACATATATATATATATATATATATACATACATATATATATATATATACATACATATATATATACATACATATATATATATATGTGTGTGTGTGTGTGAGAATGAGGGAGTGGAAGGGTGGTAAGCCCTTTCATCTTCCACCTACATGTTGTGGGTTCGATTCTCATCAAGGGGTTTGGGGGGGCTTTGGGGTAGGTTGTATTTAGGTGCGCTATGAAAGGGCGTTAATGTAATTTATCTTACCAAATTAAAAAAAAATATGTACATATATATATATATATATATATATATATATATATATATATATATATATATATATATATATATATATACATACATAGGAATAAGATCACGTGAAAACCACTACTTATCTAAAACTCGCAACATAAAATGAGCAAAAGTTTCGAAAATGAGCAAAAAGATAAAATGAGCAAAAAGTTCTTAGAATGAGAAAAATATAAAATGAGAAAAAAAACATAAAATGAGCAAAAAATTGTAAATTGAGCAAAAGTTTCTTAAAATGAGCGAAAACGTAAAATGAGCAAAAAACATAAAATGAACAAAAGTTTGTAAAATGAGCGAAAGTTTGCTAAAATGAGCAAAAGTTTCTTAAAATGAAGCAAAAACTTAAAATGAGCAAAAATCATAAAATGAGCAAAAATCTGCAAAATGAGCAAAAAGGTCGGTTTTCGGTTTTCAACTTAACGTTAGTTTTCAGTGGATCCTATATATATGTATATATATATATATATATGTATATATATATATATATATGTATATATATATATATATATATATATATATATATATATATATATATATATATATATATATATGTGTGTGTGTGTGTGTGTACGTAGGGGCAAAGATCACGTGAGAATCTTTCCTTACATGAAAATGAGAATGAATATCAACCACACGATTGGATTAGGATTCAACACTTGTTCATTAGAGTTATACCTCCGAAAAAATTTTGAGCCCAAAAAGATTTTTTTTTTTAATTTTTTTTCAAATATTCTTTTTTTGGAGTTACATCACTTTTTCATTAGAGTTACATCACTTGTTCATTAGAGTTATAGCGCGTAAAATCCATTCTCATTTCTCATGTAAGTATGCATTCTCATATGAACTCACTTATATATATATATATGTATATATATATATACATATATATATATATATATACATATATATATATATATATATATATACATATATATATATATATGTATATATATACATATATATATATACATATATTGTATATATGTATATATATACATATATTGTATATATGTATATATTTATGTATATACATATATTGTATACATATATTGTATATATGTATATATATATATATATATATATATATATATGTATGTATATATATATGTATTTATATGTATATATTTATATGTATATATATGTATATATATATGTATTTATATGTATATATATGTATATATATGTATGTATATATGTATATGTATGTATATATATATATGTATATATATGTATATATATATATATCGTACGTAGAGAAAATAGTATTAATAATAATAATCATAACTTTAGTCGTACAAGTATTATCATTATTCATGTCATATAATATATATCAATTTTAACATATAATCACATAGTTACATCAATTACATATAGCACATACAATTCCTAACGGGATTCTAAGTGTTGATAGATATTGTGAATTACCTCAAACGCGTCCCAAGTATTGCAATATCACCTTTACGTCTACAACAAATAATATTACCTAAAGTTAGTCACTTGATATAATATCCCAAGAATAATTAACCAAAGTTTATAAGATTAATAATTAATAAAGTTGAAAAGAAAAGAAAAAAAAAATTTAGAAAAAAAAACTTTTACTTGAAACGTGACATACTGTCACTACTTGTTAAAATTTTTGTTGACAAGTTCAACTATCCACCGTGAGAAATTGTCACAGCTCCCACCTGGCCACTACACTAAAGACAAAATATTGTTTTCTTTTTTAAAAAAAAAAGCAACAAAACTTTTGAATGGTAAAAGTATGAAGCAGGAACTTTATGTTCCAGATTTCTTGGCACGAAACACCCAGCAAAGGAAAGAGGAAGAAGAAGACCAGCGCGAGGTCGCGATGTCGGTTCTAACATTTATTATATTTTTTTTTCCTGTTTGAGACCTTCGAAAAAATAACAATGGTGAAGGTTAGATATGGGTTTGAAACTCATCAAGAGATGAAGAAAGAGTGATTACGTGGGGATTTTTTTTGAGTGATTTGGGGTATATATAGGTATGTAAATTTAGGGTTTTCACTAAAAGATAAGTATTCAAAAATCCAATCCTTTCCCAAAACCAACTCAAGTTATATTTTCAGAATTTTCTTTTCTCCCTATTTTTATTTTGAACGGAAAATCTGATTTACTAAAAAAAATATGATTTTGAAAATTTTATTTTAAAAGGGTAAAAAATCTGGTATTATAAAAAAACGAATTTCCATAAAAATCTGATTATTATTATTTTATTTATTTTTCAGACTTTTATATTTATAAAATCTTATTATAACAAAATAAAACTTAATAAAAATAGTTATAAAAATTTGGGATATTACATCTACTCCCCCTAAAAGAAAGTTCGTCCTCGAACTTTAATGTTAGCTCTACTAATACGATAATAAAAAGTTAGTATCACATTCTACCCTCCTTAAAGAGTTTCGTCCCCGAAACTCAAGTGTACCTGCTGAAAAAGTTCGGGATATCGGTTTTTCATATCATCTTCGACTTCCCATGTAGCCTCTTCAGAAGTTTGACTTGACCATAACACCTTGACTAATTACCGCCTTATTCCGGGTACTTCTCGTTTTGGTATCAAGAATCCTAACTGGGCGTTGTTCAAAGGATAAGGTTTCATCTAGTTCAATGGTTTCAGGCTCAATGATATGGGTAGGATCATGGATATATTTTCGAAGTTGAGACACATGAAAGACGTTATGGACATTGGCTAACTCTATTGGTAAGGCTAATCTATAGTCTACTTCACCAATTCGCTCCAAGATCTCATATGGTCCAATGTAACGCAGACTCAACTTCCCTTTCCTAACTTTTCAACAAATGAACTAGCTATGAAAGAATGAGACGCCCCAGAATAAAAAAAAGTAAGTAAGCAGAGTTAGAGTTTACGAGGAAAGTACTCGTCACAACATTGGCGTTGGTGTCTGCCTCATTCTGGTTCATAACATCGATTCTTCCATTGTTGCCTCGAGCACCATTTCCATGATTGTTGTTTCCTCCATTTGCTCGATTGTTATTCTGACCATTATGCTGAGTGTTGTTCCCTCCTTGAGCATTCGAAGCTTGACCCTGGGAGTTGTTATTGTTATAGGGATGGTTGTTGTTATTCTGGTTCTGATTAGGTCCATAACCATTCTTATTCCCCCCATTGTTCCCATTCGGTCCATTATCTTGACGCTTGGGACACTAATTAGCCTTATGCCCTTTTCTCTCCACAAGCATAACAAGTTATTGGGTCTTCTTGACAGGTAAATCATGGGTGGCTTTTATTACACTTCCTACAAGTAGGGTTATGGGTACGGGATCCCTGCTGGTTTGATATCCCCTGACCTTGGTAGTTGCTACGATTCCCTTGATAATTACCACCACCATTATTGTGATTATTGCCCCCATTATTATTGTTACCCCCATATCGAGGTTTCTTGTCATTCTCATGGCCATTTTGGTTGTTAGGTGGGTCTTTTCTCTTATTTCTCCCCATAACTTCCTCTTCACGCCTCAGAATTCTCTCAATATTAAAAGCCTTAGCATAAGCCTCCTGAAAAGTTGCAGAAGTTGCTCCCCCAAGTATGGTCTGAATCCTAAATGCTAACCCATCCTCAAACTTTTGAGCCTTGGCTCTCTCATCTGGCACAATGTTAGGGCAAAATCTAGCTAACTCATTGAACTTTTGGGCATACTCTTGCACAGACACAGTACCTCCCTGGTTAAATCTAGTGAACTCATTGTATTTCTGCCTCCTAATATGTTCATGGAAAAATCTAGCCTTAATAGCAACCTTGAAAGCATCCCAATTAAAGTTTTCATGAGTTCTACAATAGGTCCTTGACTCTCCCACCAAGTATCTCCATCCTCCCTCAAATAAAAGATAGCTTGGTCTACTTTTTGAGCTTCAGGTGTCCCAGTAGCTGTAAACAACTTGTCAAAGTCTCTTAGCCAATTCTCTAAGAGTAATGGGTCTTCCTTTCCTACAAAGATTGGAGGTTTGAGAGTAATGGGTCTTCTTTGCCATAGCAGCTTGTGGGTCCTGATCTCCACCATTATTCCCTAATTGGTTTTGTAGCACTAAACCCATACGTTGGGAAAGTTGTTCAAGAGATCTCAGCCTCTCAAGCAGTTGTTCAGGGGTTTCAACCATTTGTTCAAAAGTTATCCTACGAGCGAGATCTAGTGTATACTTGATAGGTTTGCATACAATTCCTGCACATTAGCATTGGTATTACTACAACTATTCATCCATACATGGTTTTGCACATAAGTTTTATTCTTGCAGTGAGTTGACATCTTGCCATCTAAACACATACAGAAAAATAAAGACAAGATAATAAACAATTAATAAGCACCTTAAATAAGTGCTCTCACATTAAAGCACATAAACCCTTTTCGATCCCACTCTCACAATTTATTTTAATGTTTATTATTTAATTCCTATATTATCTAACCTTAGACTTATAATTATTTAAAACATTTTATTAACTCCTAATTTATATTAATTTATTATAACCTAAGCTCTGAATACCAATTTGTAACACCCCAAAACTTTGGTTTAAAAACTTTATAAAACATTCGCTTTTCAATTAAATATCTGACCAAACCTTTAGGGTGTTACCGCAGCATCTATTGTTAAAAATAAATGCGAGGCTAATTACTAAAATAAAATTTAACTTACAATCCAAATTATCAAAATAACCATTCTAAGTTGTCTAACTTAAACCAATTAAAAACTAAACAATCCCAAATAACAGTACTGTATTATTTATTAGACTAAGTGAACTTAAAGCTATAAGTGCGCTCATTCCTGCAACGTAGTCCCTTTCACCAACCTGCACAATATAAATAGGAAAGAACAAAGAAAAACAAATATACAAAAAATTGCGAAATTAAGCTAAGTAATTACAACTCCATCCCGTATAATAATCATAGTTATATTTTGAAAATAGTTTTTATAACATCTTACATATAAGTTTAATACAATACAGACAAATATAACATAATACAGACAAGTATATAATACACTTAACCAATTTAATTACTCCAAGTTTATATGATTACACAGCAACAAATTTAATTATTAGAGGGGAATTGAACGTCAGTAGGCCAGGACTAATCCCAGTAACCACCTAGTTCAACATGGGTCGTCAC
The DNA here is from genome assembly GCA_947648045.1 of Beta corolliflora. NCBI lineage: Eukaryota > Viridiplantae > Streptophyta > Magnoliopsida > Caryophyllales > Amaranthaceae > Beta > Beta corolliflora. The sequence goes on from CANSZD010000780.1 coordinate 695,722, forward strand.
CCAAATAAATTAAGAGTAATGGCCAATATCGTTTTACAGAACGTCCCTAGTGTGCACACCGCTCACTAATCTAATGGGTATCCGCAACGCGCACCAATAGTATTAGGAGGAAGACAAGAAATAGTTGTAACAGAATAAAAATTACGGTTTTTTCACCAAATACCCCTGACAATAAAATTTATTCACCAAATACCCCCACTTTTTTCAAAATTCACCAGATACCCCTGACTTTTAAAAAAATTCACCAGATACCCCTAACATTTAAAAAAATTACCCAAAATGCCCTTAATGAGTAACGGCGGTTAACTCGTTTGTCATTAACTCTATTTAACCCTAAAAACCCTAAAAAATTCTAAGTCAACCCAATTAACCTAAGTCAACCCAACTCTCTCTCTCTCCCTAACCCACCCCCAACCCCACCGGCCCCACCCCCCCCAACCCCTGACCCCCCCCAGCCCCTCCCCGCTCCTCCCATCCCATCCCTCCCCCTCCCCCTCCCACCGAAGCCCCCCTCCCCCTGGTGATGCTTACGGTTTGAGGCGAACAAACTAGGAAGCGATCGAATAAGGGCCGATCACCCGAGGAAATATCGAGACGTTAGAAAAGCGGCACGCCACACGGATCTCGGAATTTCGAAAGAGAAGGGTGGATAATGGAGAAGGGTTCACCGGAATCTTCGAAAAGAGAATAGGAAGGGGGCTGCGTGGGAGGGGGAGGGTGACTGCGAGGGAAGGGGAGGCGTGGCTAGCGGCTGGGGAGGGGAGGGGGAGGCGCCAGCTGCGGCTCGGCGCGGGGGAGGGGAGGGGAGCTGCGTGGGAGGGGATGGGGAGCCTGCGTGGGAGGAGGGGGGGGGTGGGTGGGATTGTTGGGGCGGTGGTGGCGGTGGTGGCGGTGGGGGGCTGGGGGTTGTTGGGGAGGGGGTGGGGCTGGTAGGTTAGGGGAGATAGAGTGGGTTAGGGTTAGTTAGGGTTAATTAGGTTGACTTGGGGCTAATTAGGTTGAATTAGGGCTAATTAGGTTGACTTATGGCTAATTAGGTTGACTTAGGGCTAACTGTAAATAAACGCTAACGGAGGACTAACGTCCGTCAACAAAAGGGTATCTGGTGAAATTTTTTAAAGGTCAGGGGTATCAGGTGAATTTTGAAAAAAGTGGGGGTATTTGGTGAATAATTTTTTTTGTCAGGGGTATTTGGTAAAAAATCCGTAAAAATTAAGTAGTGTTCATCACCTATGGAGGATCCAAGTCCACTGGATAATTCCCTCAATAATATCTCCACTTTACGTGATTAATAGTTTTAGAGTTTTTTGTCTGAAACAACCTTTTATAGTCACTTTTTTGCGAAAAACAACCTTTTAAATATTTTTTTGCAACTTACAACCTTAAACCAATTTTTTTTTGCAAAATGAAACCTTTTTCGATTTCCCGTCATTGACTATTAACTTCTTCCTATTGACCGTTAGTTTGTTTTATCCCTTCTCCTTTACATTTCATTTCCCTCCTTTTTTACTTTAAAGTAAACAAAAAACCCTTTTGTATTCTCTCTCTCTCACTTTACTCTCCTCCATTAAAACTCTACTCTGCCACCCTACTCAAGAGTAGGCCATCATCACTCTTCCACTGCAGCTTCCATTGAAGGGGCGACAAAAATTCTGGTGAGCATTTACTTAGTTGCTTCTTTTCATTAACTCTACTCATTTCAATTTGATGGTTGTTAATCACAATAATGGGTAGAGCTTAACACTAATTCTTTTTTTCTTCAATGGCGAAAGGGAAAACCAGGCAAAGGTCTTCTAGAAACACAATCCACTCAAAGGTGTTACAGCCCCTGTGTCCAGTTTCGTGATTATAGAATTCGCAAGCCACGAACTTTCTCCCCATCATGTATCCAAGAAGTCCTTGTAGCCACCGCAAACCCGCATTCACATTTCTCCATTGTTGAATGGGAAGAGAGAGATTTGGTGAGCAAGAACCCTAAATTTGTTGTTGGGGAAGAAAGAATTCAGATTTGATGAGAAAAAATTCATTTGGGGAGGCAAGGGTTTTATAAGAGAAATGATAGGGAAACAGAGGGGGTAAAAAGGAGGAAAATGAAATATGTTAAAGAGACACAATACAACAAACTGACGGTCAATGGAAGAACTTAACAGTCAATGGCGGAAAATCGAAAAAGGTTTCATTTTGCAAAAAAAAAAAAAAATTGGTTTAAGGTTGTAAGTTGCAAAAAAAAATTTAAAAGGTTGTTTTTCGCAAAAATGTGACTATAAAAGGTTGTTTCTGACAAAAAAACTCTAGATTTTAATAGTTATGACACATCAAATATCACATTAAAGACTACACATGAACATCTTTAGTTCAATAAATATTTTTTCCAACTTAATTACTTTATAGAATTGTAATAATCAACGTCCATTATTCATAATAACCAATATGTCCATCATTAGAGCCTCATAGAGTCACAATGTCAACTTAAAATAATCGTTCGTAACATCATTAATTCACCAGTTACACCCATTAAATTACATTATCCATATTAGTATAGTTTTTAATATGATGGTACGATAGTTACATTAATAAGTCCAGCAGTATATATATATATATCGTACGTAGAGAAAATAGTACTAATAATAATCATAACTTTAGTCGTACAAGTATTATCATTATTCATGTCATATAATATATATCAATTTTAACATATAATCACATAGTTACATCAATTACATATAACACATACAATTCCTAACGGGATTCTAAGTGTTGATGGACATTATGAATTACCTCGAACGCGTCCCAAGTATTTCAATATCACCTAAAATTCGCCTTCTACGAAGTTTACGTCTACAACAAATAATATTACCTAAAGTTAGTCACTTGATATAATATCCCAAGAATAATTAACCAAAGTTTATAAGATTAATAATTAATAAAGTTGAAAAGAAAAAAAAAACTTTTACTTGAAACGTGACATACTGTCACAACTTGTTAAAATTTTTATTGACAAGTTCAACTATCCACCGTGACAAATTGTCACAGCTCCCACCTGGCCACTACACTAAAGACAAAATATTGTTTTCTTTTCTAAAAAATAAAGCAACAAAACTTTTAAAAGGTTAAAGTATGAAGCAGGAACTTTATGTTCCAGATTTCTTGGCACGAAACACCCAGCAAAGGAAAGAGGAAGAAGAACGAGAAATAATGATAAGGGTAGAAATAAAAGCTAAAAATGTAAAACTTGTTTTGGCGCCAAAAGCTGTTATCAACAGAATAACATAATTCTATTATTCTGTTATTCTATTTCTGTTGTAGTCTGTTGTTACCAGCTGTATAAATACTTGTAATCTCTCAAGTAATGATTCATTCATAAAGATACAAACACAACTAACCTCTCTATCTCTCTCTACTTTTCTATTCTGAATTTTCTCTCTTCTCTCTAAATTCTTAATTCTTCTTCTTTCTCAAGTCTATTCTCTTCTTTCTATTTCTGTTCTATCTTGGTATGATCTACTATCCTGCATCATTGGTATCAGAGCCAAAATTCGATTCAATGTCACCATTGTTATTTCTTAAACGCATATTCAGTGTTTGATGAAATGTGCAAATGAAAATTAGCAATTCCTAGCTGAAATTAGTGAGGGTTTTTTTTCTGGAAAATTGTGGTGAAAACTCTTCATTCTGGCGCTTGCAACTAGGGAATTTGTAGCTATGGAGGAACAAGTGAAATATTTGGAGAAAAAGTTGGAAGATCAAGCCAAAATGATGAAAAACTTGTTGCAGATGATGAGGGAATTGAAGGATTATGCTGCTTCAAATTCTGCATCTAATGATGGTGCTGAGTTTAGTCCAAGACCCAGAAGTCATATTCAAGGTATTAATCCCAAACTTGAGTTTCCTAAGTTTGATGGAGTTAATCCTGGACTTTGGATTAAAAAATACATGAGGTACTTTAATCTGTGAAAAATTCCTGATGAATAAAGAGTAGATTTGGCTTCCCTTTATATGACAGATAAAGCTGAGAATTGGGTCTCAAGTTATTTGTCTGTAAGAAAACATGTGGATTGGGATGATTTCATTATTGATTTGTCTGCTAGATTTCAAGATACTAGGAGTGTAAATGTTGTAGAACAGTTTAATAAACTGCAACAATTAGGTGATTTGGAGGTGTATCTTGATGAATTTGAAAATCTGAGGTCCATTATGATGCAAAGTAGTCATGTTTTACCTGATTCATACATCTTAGACAGCTTTATTCGGGGTCTTAAACCATCCATTAAGCCTTTTGTGAGGGCTTTCAGACCTCATAACATTGCCAAAGCTGTAGAATATGCTAGACTCGCAGAAGAACAAGCATCAGCCTCATCTCAAAACTTCCATAAAACCTATAAATACAATAACTCACAAACAACCTATAACCCTAAACCTTTACAAGCCACCCCTTACAACAACAATGCCAATAAACCACCCCTATTACCCACCCCTCAAACCAAACCATCTCAAGCAATAACCAAAACATATGTTCCCCATGATGTGAGAGCTAAAAAGATAGCCAAGGGGCTATGTTTTTACTGAGATGAAAAGTTTGTGAGAGGTCATAAATGTCAGTTTAAGGAGCCTTAGTTGTTTACAGTTGAATTTTTAGGAGATTATGATGAATCAGATGATGGGGAGGATGAAGAAATGGGTGAGAAAGATAAGCAGTTGAATGAACCTGTAATTTCAGTTAGTGCATTGGCTGGAAATCAAAATTTTCACACTATGAGGGTGGTAGGAGTTGTGAATAATAAACCCTTGCATATCTTGATTGATTCTGGAAGTACACATAACTTCTTGGATCTATCTTTGGCTCAGAAGATAGGCTGTAAACTGGAAACTATACCCACTCAATCCATCACAGTAGCTGATGGCAATCAGATTGTGTGTAACCATAAATGTGAAGAGTTTGCTTGGACAATGAACAAGAAACCTTTTGTGACTGAAGTCATGTTGATACCCTTAGGAGGGTGTGACATGGTGATTGGTGTGCAATGGTTGAGTACCTTGGGGCAGATTAACTGGGATTTTCAGCAGTTAGTGATGAGTTTCAAGCTGGAAGATGAATCTTTTGTACTCAAAGGCACTCCACCTGGTAAAGTGAAGATTTGGAGGGTAAAACTTGTGGCAAGGCAATTAACTCAGCTGCTCACCTTTGTTTTTTGCAATTAATGGACTGTTCTGTCCAACCTTCTTATAATCAGCTACAATGTGAGAATGTTGAGTTGAACCAACTCAAACAAAAATATACCACAGTTTGTGAGGATCCTATAGATCTCCCTCCTCATAGGGGAGTATTTGATCATAAAATCCCTCTCTTACCTAATGTTTCTCCTGTTAACATTAGACCCTATAGGTATCCCTTAAAACAAAGAGATGTGATTGAGCAATTAGTGCAAGAAATGCATGACAGGGGGATTATTCAGTCTAACAACAGCCCTTTTGCTTCTCCTGTTGTTCTTGTTGGGAAGAAAGATGGAACTTGGAGGTTATGTGTGGATTATAGGGAATTATACAACAAGAAAGTTAAGGACAAGTTCCCAATTTCTATTGTGGAAGAGTTGATAGATGAATTAGCAGGAGCTACTGTGTTTAGTAAGCTTGATCTAAGGGCAGGGTATCATCAACTTAGAGTTAATTCAGAGGATGTTTTTAAAACAGCCTTCAAAACTCATACAAGCCATTATGAGTTCTTAGTTATGCCTTTTGGCTTAACTAATGCTCCAGCCTCATTTCAAAGTTGGATGAACAATGTATTTAAACCACTTCTTAGAAGATGTGTCCTTGTCTTCTTTGATGATATTTTAGTCTACAGTAGGACTAGACAAGAGCATATGCAACATCTTGAAGATGTTTTTCAGCTTATGCAGCAAAACTCAATGTATGCAAAAGCTAGCAAGTGTAGTTTTGTCATTGATAAGGTTGAATATTTAGGCCATTTTATATTTGCAGCAGGGGTTGAAACTGATCCTAAAAAGGTGGAAGCAGTAGCTAAATGGCCTGTTCCTAAGACAGTTAAAGAGCTTAGAAGCTTCTTGGGTTTAACTGGGTATTACAGGAAGTTTGTTAAAAATTATGCTTCTATATGCAAACCTCTTCATGAATTACTTAAGCATGGCAATTTTAGTTGGAATATAGCAGCTCAGATGGCATTTGAGACCTTGAAAGCAGCTTTAGTGTCTGCTCCTGTCTTGGCAGTACCTGATTTTTCTACTATGTTCATAGTAGAAACAGATGCTTCCATTGCTGGTATTGGAGCTGTACTCATGCAATCAGGACACCCTTTGGCTTTTATTAGTAGGACACTTGGTCCAAGGTGGCAGAAATTATCCGTGTATGAGAAGGAACTCTTGGCCATAGTATTTGCTGTCCAGAATTAGGAGCAATACTTGATGGGAAGTTATTTCATTATCAAAACTGATCAGAAAAGTTTGAAATGGCTCTTGCAACAGAAAATTTCAACACCTTTTCAACAGTTTTGGCTTTCCAAACTGATGGGCTTTGATTATGAAATACAATATAGAAGTGGGCAAGAAAATGTGGTAGCAGATGCACTTTCAAGGGTGCAAGGATCTGAGATCTTGTGTATGGCTATTTCTATTGTTTCTTCTAATTTAGAGGAGCGGGTCAATAATAATTATCAAGGAGATGTGGCTTTACAGCAAATAATTCAGCAACTACAACAACAACACAACCATTCTTCCTTTTCATTCCAGGTTGGGTTGTTAAGAAGACATGGTAAGATTGTGGTGGGGAATGATTTAGATCTTAGACTGCAATTAATTCAATGGCATCACTCTTCACCTGAGGGAGGCCATGCTGGGAGAGATTTAAATCTCAAGAGGGTGAAAAGTGTATTCTATTGGAAGGGAATGACTAAGATAGTCAAACAATTTGTTAGAGAATGTGTCATTTGCCAAGCTACTAAATATGATTCATTAGCCTATCCTGGATTGTTGCAGCCACTACCAATTCCAGAGGAAGTGTGGGTGGACATATCAATGGATTTCATCACAGGCTTGCCTAAGTCTATGGGGTATGAAGTCATTTTTGTTGTTGTGGACAGATTGAGTAAATATGCCCATTTTGTTCCATTAGCTCATCCTTTTACAGCAATCCAAGTTGCTCAAGCTTATCTAGATAACATTTTTAAGCTCCATGGATGGCCAAGGAGTATTGTTAGTGATAGGGATACAATCTTTCTTAGCAATTTTTGGAAAGGATTGTTCTCTATACATGGTACAGAGTTTCTGTTGTCTTCTTCTTACCATCCTGAAACAGATGGACAAACAGAAGTGGTGAATAGGTGTTTGGAGTGTGACTTGAGGTGCATGTGTGGTAGTCAGTCCAAAGGCTGGTGTTTATGGCTCCCTTTGGATGAATGGTGGTATAACACCCATTTTCACTCTTCAACTCAGCTTACACCATATGAAGTGGTGTATAATCAACCACCACCTCTGTATCTGTCATACTTGGCTGGTGAGTCTAATGTGATTGTTGTTGACAGAAGTCTACAAAGAAGGGAAAATATGATCAAGGAGCTCAAGTTACAGCTGATTAAGGCTCAGAACAGAATGAAGATGCAAGCTGACCAACATAGGTCTGAAAGATCTTTTCTTGTTGGTGATTGGGTTTGGCTTAAGCTCCAAGCTTATAGGCAAACTTCAGTACAAAGGTGCAGTAATAATAAGCTTGCTCAGATTAATTTATTATGGTCCTTTTCAAGTGTTAGCTTTAATTGGCAAAGTTGCCTATAAATTGAAGCTACCTAACACTGCCCAAATACATGATGTTTTTCATGTATCACAGTTGAAGAAGTTTCATGGGATTCTTTCAGTTGCTGCCCATATACCAGATTGGTTTCAAGGACAACATGATACTGTGATCTTACAACCAGCTGCTATTTTGGTGAGAAAAGTAGTCAGGTTTCAGAATAAACCTCAGGTGAAGTACTTAGTACAGTGGGAAGGATATTCAGACAGTGAAGCTACCTGGGAAGTTGCTGAAGACTTTGAGAAGTATTACCCTTCCTTTGTTACTTAGTAAAGACTTGGGACAAGTCTTTTAAGGGGGAAAGTATGATAAGGGTAGAAATAAAAGCTAAAAATGTAAAACTTGTTTTGGCGCCAAAAGCTGTTATCAACAGAATAACAGAATTCTGTTATTCTGTTATTCTATTTCTGTTGTAGTCTGTTGTTACCAGCTGTATAAATACTTGTAATCTCTCAAGTAATGATTCATTCATAAATATATAAACACAACTAACCTCTCTATCTCTCTTCTCTCTCCTCTCTCTAAATTCTTAATTCTTCTTATTCTCTCTCAAGTCTATTCTCTTCTTTCTATTTCTGTTCTATCTTGGTAGGATCTACTATCCTGCATCAAAGAAGAAAGAGAAGAAGAAAATAAGAAGACTAGCGCGAGGTCGCGATGTCGGTTCTAAAATTTTTTTTTTTTCTGTTTGAGACCTTCGAAACAATAACAATGGTGAAGGCTAGATCTGGGTTTGAAACTCACCATGAGATGAAGAAAGAGTGATTACGTGGGGATTTTTTTGAGTGATTTGGGGTATATATAGGTATGTAAATCTAGGGTTTTCACTAAAAGATAAGTATTCAAAAATCCAATCCTTTCCCAAAACCAACTCAAGTTATATTTTCAGAATTTTCTTTTCTCTCTATTGTTATTTTGAACGAAAAAAATCTGATTTACTAAAAAAATCTGATTTCGAAAATTTTTATTTTAAAAGGGTAAAAAATCTGGTATTATAAAAAAATGAATTTCCATAAAAATCTGATTATTATAATTTTATTTTATTTTTCAGATATTTATAAAATCTTATTATAACAAAATAAAACTTAATAAAAATAGTTATAAAAATTTGGGATATTACAAAGCCACGATATTATCCTGAGGTTCCTTGAATCAATTTATTATTTTATATTACTAACGATTTCCTTCATAATGTAGATCTTTAATATAAAATTTGCTCTTTTGTATATTCTAACCTTTTATTCCTCTTTTCTATTTATTTTCATATATTATTGCATGCTTGCCTGATTAATATGTGTAATTTTTTTATCACCCACATGTTATTATTGCTAATCAAGACCTAAGGAACTGTTCTAACTAAATCAGATAATATGGACAACCTGCTAGGTACCTTGTAAATTGATTGCTTAATAATTTGCCACTAAAAAATACTTTTATGTGTTTTCTGAAGCAACCTAGACTAAATTATTTTTAGGGTGTATAAAATTATTTTATGGTTATTCTATTGCATAAAAATTGACGTGAATCGATATTTAGTAGAGGCCAGCAATGGGAGAACGTGGTTCATTATGACCGTGTTCGTAGCCTCACCCCCGAACTTAATCTATGGTTCATGACTATTTATGGAGTCAGGACGGGAAAATCTACATTGGATAAGTCCCTAATTTGTCCCTATGGTTTCCCAATATCCAATTAGGTTTATGAGTCTTCCTTTAAAGACTTGTTGGCGACTTTAATTTTTTTTTCAATAAATCCTTAACAATAGGTAGTCAAATACGCGCTCACACCGTGTAGGCGAAATAAAAACACGCCTACAATTTTGCGACTCCACTGGGGAGGATTCTAAAAAATTAATTTTTTAAATGAGTGGGTGAAACTCGAAAAATACGATTCATACTCTTTTTATGCTTTAGAATGACATTACAGTTTTGCATATGCATGGCTATTGTTTAAGCCACCACAAGGACAATCTACCTGCCTCATTAGCACATGTTCTATGTGTGAGGTCACCCCCGAGGGGTTTGCGCTTTGTCCTTCCAAAAAGCTTCTTGAGCAATAGTGTTGGATCTTAGTCATAAGCAAACCTACCCAACCATGGCATTGTTCTCTTGTTACTGACTTGAGAACTGGAGTGCGTCTTACACGTGGCTACCTCTTTAAGCAGAGGTACGAAGCGTGGGATCAATCTCTTAGTCATGGACCCTTTTAAGCCTTAACCTAAACCTGACCATAGTTGAAACGTAGAACTTGACTTTAGGTTGGAACTTTGCATATTATCTTGCTTGTGCATATTTGTGTGCGCGTGCCTTTGATTACTTCATGTCATGCGAACTTTTCGAACTAAAAAAAAAGCGTCAAACGAATTTTACGCGATCAAAAAAATGGAAAAAAGTGAGGTGCTCCGCGTCTGCGCGCCGCACGCCAGTCCCGCGTTCCACACATTGACCTACGCCCCACACATCTTCTCACCTGCGTCTCACGCGTCTTTCCGCACGCAGCGCAGTAGATGTGCGTTCCGTCGTCCTGCTTCCGGCACAGTTAATCCTGCGTCGCGCACAGCTCACGTTGCTTCGCGCGCAGCACTCCGCTCTCATTCCCTTCGTCTTGCATTTAATATCTACGTGTGGTGCATTAATCCTATTTGTTGTGCGCTGAATTTGAGTATCCTTAATTCCATTTACTATTCTCTTCCTATTATCCCCATATTTTACCAAACAATATCTTCTATCCTAATTCAAAAAATAACCAGTCTTTTCATGCAAGGTCGAGTCTGTCCTAAAAAAGGTATCTAGAAAAATGGTTATGGTAGAGTTAGAATTGTCATGCATGTCTACCTTCTCCCTGCTAGCCAACTAATCTTCCCTATCAATTTTACCCAATCATATTCAACTAATTTCAAAAAAACATACATCTTTCAAAATCAATCCTACACCCATGTCTACTCTACCTTTTTCAAAAAGCATTTACTAATCATCATCATACAAGACATTTCCAAAAATATTTTCAAAATTAATCCATCTTTTCCTAACAAAACAAAAGATAACTAAATCAGATGAAAGCATAAGCATGGCAATCATGAAAAATACATCTCTATACTATACGTCAAGAGGAGTCGGACACGAAAAAATAGAAAAAAAGAAAAAAGGGTAACTACCTACTTTATTAATAAAAAAAGAAAAAGGAAAAAAAGGAACTGCTACCTAATTAATTTAAAATAAAAAAAAAGATAAAAAAAGGCACTACAAACAGATACAGTGAATATTTACAACAAAGTCAGTTACTTCTCTCTCAACTAATTTTTTTTTGAAAAAATTACTGCTTTTTCACCATATACCCCTCACAAATTGAAAAATTCACCATATACCCTCAATGTTTCAGATATTCACCATATACACATGCATTTTCAAAACAATGCTACCCTCAATGTTAACTCGTCGTTGCCATTATTTACGATTTTGCCACTATTAACCCCCAACCCTAATCCTAATCCTAACCCTAACCCTAACCCTAATCTAACCCTAACCACCACCACCACCTCCCCCCACCCCCGCAGCCCCACCACCCTCCCCCTCCCCACCCCTCCACTCCACCCCGCGGCCCCCCACGGACCCACCCACCACCACGCGGACCCACCACCCGCCACCCCCGCAGCCCCCCAACCCATCCCCTCCTCCCCAGCGCCACGCTGCAGCTCCTACCCCTCCTCCCCTTCTCCCCTAACGTCGCCGCAACCCCCCCCTCCCATCCCATTCCCCCCTAGCTGCCGCTGCAGCCCCACCCCTCGCTCCCTCCCCTTCCCCCCTACCCGTCGTTGCTGACCCCTCACCCCGTCCCTCCCCTTCTTCCCTAACTATCGTTGCAGCCCCCACCATTCCCTCCCCTTCGATTTCTTGCCGGAGTAGCCCCCATCCGGCCCCCTCCCTCCCCTTCTCCCCTAAGCGTCGCTACAGCCCCCACTCTTCCCTTCCCTTCGATTTCCAGTACTGCATCCCTGCCCCTCCCTCCCCTTCGCCCCTAACTACCGGCTGCAGCCCCCACCCCTTCCCATCCCCTTCGATTTCCTCGCATTGCAGCCCCACTCCCTTAGGGGTGAAAGTTCGGTGTACGGTTTGGATTAGGGCCTAATCCAATCCGATCCGAACAAAATTTGGATTTTAATTTTCCAATCCGAATCCAAACCAATTAGAGTTTGAATCCGATCCAATCCAATCCGAATTTTCATACTCTAGATTGGATCCGATCTGAAAATCCGATTTTTAAAAATTAGTTTTTCGATGAAATAAATTAAGCACAACAACAACCTAGTAGATTTAGGAAATGAGGAATCAAGTGCTGTTAGGGTTTTAGGGGAAGGGTTGAAGTGCTACGCCTACTGGGGTATGGACTAGGCTTTTTTTTATAAAAAAATTCAGTTAAGCACTTAAGCCCTATCCAGATACATAATATAAGGCATATTACTATTTGGTTATATTGGATCCAATTACCCTCAATCCAATCCGATTCGAAAATCCAATTTTTCAAAAAAAATTCAATTCGAATCCAATCCGAACGCAGTTCAAATCCGATCCGAATTACTAATTCGGATTGGATTGGATTGGATTTTGGATTTTATCCGAATAACTTTCACCCCTACTCCCTCCCTCCCCTTCTTCCCTAACTGTCGCTGCAGCCCCCACCCTTCCATCCCCTTCGATTTCCTGCCGATGCAGGCCCCACCCATCCCTCCCTTTCGCCACTAACTGTCGCTGCAGCCCCCACCCTTCCCTCCTCTTCGATCTCCTCGTCGCGTAGCCCTCACCTCTTCACCCCTAACCGTCATTTGGCCCCACCCTTCCCTCCCCTTCGATTTCTGGCTGCTGCACTTCCACCCCCTCCCTCCCCTTCGCCCATAATCGCTGCCCAGCCCCCACCCCTTCCCTCCCATTCGCTTTCCTGTTGCAGTGTCCCCCTCCCCTTCGATTTCTCGCTGCGGTGTCCCCTCCACTTTGATTTCCTGCCGATGCCGCAACGTCCCTCATCTGCCGAGTGTTGTGCCGCTTTTCTAGTGGACTGTGATGTGGTGGTTGACCATTGTAGAGGGGTATGTGCGGTTGAGGGTGAGGAAGTAGTCCGAAGTGGGTGAATTGACTGGGCGGCGGGGGTAGGGGGAAGGGGAAGGGAGGAAGGGGTGCGAGGGTTTACGGGGGGTCGGGGGTGGGTGGGGTGGTGGTGGTGGTTAGGATTATGGTTAGGGTATTAGGGTTAGGGGGTTAAGTTAATCAGGGCATTAGAGTTAGGGTGGAGGGAGAGCTTAATTAGGTTAATAATGGCAAAGTTATAAATAATGCAAACGGTGAGTTAACGTACTCCGTTAGAAAAAGGGCATTTGGTGAACGTTTTCAGAAACTCAGGGGTATATGGTGAATATCTGAAACATTGGGTGTATATGGTGAATTTTTCAATTTGTCAGGGGTATATATGATGAAAAAACCGAAATATTTAAATATCCCTGATTTAGTGGGATAATAAACGGATTAAAAATCCAAAATTCCTAATTTATTAGATTTAATTAGCAATTAATTTAATTTTCTACATGTTTTCACACGCGTCGCATGCATGTAAGGCTAGTACAAAATAAAAAGGAGTAGAGATTAAAAATATATAAAGAACGAATTTTTACTTAAAGATCTACATCACGAAAAGATTGTTATTAACTTAAAGCAAATGAATAAGAAAATAAAGATTAAGGAACCTCAGAAATAAACAGGTGTGACTTGGGTTTGAGAGAATAACGACCTTCGGGAGGAGCTACCATGGAGCCTTCAACGAAAATTTATGAAAGATCTATCAAAGTATGTATGTGTTTGTGTGTTTATGTGCTTGTATGTGAGAGTATGAGAGTGCTAAATTCCTTAAGAAATCGTAAGTAAGCGTAAGAAAGCATGAGAAAAACCTGAAAACCTTGGCCTATTTGTAGGAAAATTTTAAAAAATTAAAAGATAAGAAAAATTACTACGTGGCACGCATAGGCTTGCGCGTATCGCACATGATATGCATCCCGCGCATGGCTGTGCACTTAGCGCACATCCTGTGTGTTTTTCAATTTTGTGTACGACATTGTCGTTGCGCGCGCAATGTATTGTGTTAGATGCAACTCTAATCTGACCAGACTATTTTTAATTCGGTCGTTTATAGATTCTTTTCTATCTTTATGAAATAATATCATTTTAAATCTGAAAATCAGCTATCTTAAATAGATAAAATCTGATTTAAAAAAAATCCCATTTTTTATAATATCTTTGAAAATATTTATTTATTTATGAATTTTTTATTAAAATAATAAATAAATACAATTAATTATCATGAATAATTAATTGAGCTTATAAAGAAGTGGGCTCAAAATAATTAATTTGTGGGCTCAAATTACAATGAATTATCAGGAATAATTAATTGGGTTTTAAAATTGGATTTAAAATTTTTAACACAAATAAATAGGCTTTATGATTTTAAAAAGGGTTTTGGGCCTGACTCTTCGAATTGCTCTCCCTTGGATCAGACCATTTAAAACCACGGTATGTATCATCAGGGTTCTCAAATAGGAACACACGATTATGTGTCTACAATAACCTATATAAAAAAGGAGAATATGGCTAAATAAAATAAGTAAACTTTTTTAGTAATTTTGATAATTCCAAATTTACCCCTCTTTTACACTATAGAGATGAATTGCACTATTTCCTGAACCTAAATTTTGCTATTTCTTTTATCGTTGTGTTAAGTATACTTATTTGCTTAGCTAGCTATGCCCTTAGTTCTCCTCTAAGTCACTCAAGGTTCTTCATAAAGTATGTACCAACTAATAAAGCTCTTGTTACTGTTAGTTTGTTTTTGTTTGATTGTATTAACATTAGGCTATACTCCAGTTTTAATTAATTCATATTTTCTCAATGTAAAAAAAAAGTCACTCAAAGACCTTCAACTGCAGTATATTTTCATTAAGCCTTTCATACTTTTTCTTTAATTTGGAGAACCAAAATTCAGATTGGATATTGTCCCAAGGCTTTCTCTGTAATTCAATTCTAATTTTAATTCAGGTTGCAAAATGAGTTTTTGACATGAATTTTGATTATCTTACTTGAAAGTTCATCACGGTTGAAGATTATGAATGTTGATTGTAATTTAATTTACAAATCAGTCTCTATATTCTTTTCGATCAGGTTGTTGGTGAGTGGTTATACCTCATAAAAAGAATAATTGGACTATCTTAATTACAATTTAGCAAGGAGTATTAATGAATATTTATGAGTATTATTATTGAGGTGAACTCTGAAGGATGATTATGGAGTTGAAGAATCATTTGATAAGCAAGGTTTTGGATTATCTAAAATTGTTCTAGATAATATCGAAGAAAATGGTTGCATATCAACTTTTATGTTGATCAGCAAAAACTTATTTCAATTAGTGTTATGTGCACCTAGTGCACAATAGATTTATTATTAGATCACTTTATTTTTAGTTAAATTGGGTCACTTTTTAGTAAGGGTAACTTTATTTTTTTTACTGACATAAGCAATAACAAGAGACAAAGAATAGTTACATTTGCTCTTTCCTTGCCTTAATGGCAAGGGAATGAGCACACACAACTTTTCCCCTAGGCATATTTAAGATTCTTATCGACACACAATTTTCTAGTAAAAGCATCACATCCAATAAGATTGTTCTAATATTCGAGGTTGCTTTTGTTGGGTTTTAGCAGCTTCTTACACTCATAAGATTACTAATCAGTTTACTCTTATGAACGAATGTGATACTGGTATGAATAAATACGGTTAATTTTGTAAACATTTTGAGTTACTCATATTATTAATTGAGGTTACCAGTATGAACAAATAAGCTTTCTGGGGACACTCATAAGATTAAATGAGGTTACTCATATGATTAAACGAGGTTACTCCAAAAAATAATTGTGGTTAATCATATAATATTTTTAAGGTTACGCATAATAAGGAAATTAGGTTACTTTTATAAAAAAAAGGGGATATTAATGAGCTTACTCTTATGAACGATTGAAATTACTCGTATGATTAAATGTGGTTATCACTGACGGATGAGGTTACTCTTGTTGTAGCCTAAAATATCTACGGCTCCTTTAGAGACACTTTGGCCCATCAGGGCTGTACACGTGTCCTCTTATAATAAATAAAGGAAAAAAGATTTAAACCCTTGGGTTGTAACCAGTTGGGAGAAAAGGCTTACTTTTCTGGCCCAAAAGTTAGTCAGAGCCCAAACCTTTGAAGGTGGCTACAGGTGATTGGTTGATAAACCATCACAAATCCTAGCTTGCCAAGTGTCATGGTCTGATTGCTTAGCCAATCAGATGCCACTATTCTTGGGCAATTTTTAAGGATAGCTGTCATACCACAATCACTATAAATACCCCAGAAATCAGGAGAAAGATCATTCAATGCAAACAGTGTAAACTTACTCCAAAGAAATACTCTCTCACTTTCTCTCTCTATCTCTATTTTCTCCTTACAACTCCTGATATCTGACTTAAGCTTCGGAGGGGGAACCACCACCCAAACCTCCAGGGTGGGTCCCTTTTTGCAGGTTCGGGAACGAAGCTCAGGCTCGGACCAAGCAGATTCAGACATTGTTGCACAAGTCTCCAAGTGAAGAACATCTAAGGGATACTAGTTTACTTGCTAGACAAGAAGGCTCAACCTGTAGCTTACTTGTTGGACAAGCATACTACACATTTGGCGCCGTCTGTGGGGAGACGCAACGATGACTGACTGTCAATCGTCGAACGTGGCTAGAAATCGAAGTTTTCAGATCAATGTCGAAGATACAGTAGACCATGAGAGACCGCCTCGAGGAAGGGTTAGGGTTCCGTCCATCATCAATGTCCCAGGAGAAAGCCAAGTGCCTGTTATACAGGAGAATCTTGAACGTCCAGTGACTGCTGCCCATCTTGAGAACGTCTTGAATGATTTTCAGACTAAGATGGCGTGATCGTCAAGCAGATCAAGAGCAACATGCTTGTTTTTCCATCTTAACCCTGAGCGCCCCGCTAATAATCCACCTCCTCTTAGGGGCGTTCCCAAGAAAATCGTCCAGGGTCCTAGTCGGCACTGTTCGTCAAGAACCCTCTAGGAGAACGCCAGAGAAAAGCGTAAAGAAGTTAGTGAGCGGCGAAGGAAGATGGTTGGAACTCGGTGGATAGGACCCAGGATCATGTTCGTCCAAGCGGGCACCGAATGGAAACAGATGCTAGGGAATACCTAGAGGCAAAGAAAGCTGCTGCATTGCAACGGTTGGCCACAGGGTCTACACCGTACTTGAGAGACCCTCCTTTGAGGATACCGTCCAGAACAGAAGGAAGAAGTCTGGGCCCTTCTCTTGTTCGTCCAAGACAAGAAAAAACGGTGGTTCAACCCATGGTGTATAGGCGTCCATCCCCTGCAAACACTTCATCGAACCCTGTGTTGAAAGAACACAGAAAGGAGTTCATACCCATCGAGGGACAGCTGGGAGCCCTCCGGATCAACTGGCCGACCCCGTTCTCGGCCAGGATCATGGAAGCGCCCCCCTTCCCAAAGGTAAAGCTTCCTTCCATAGAGCCCATTGATGGAACTACCGATCCAGACGATCACCTATCCGCTTATAAGCATCAGATGTACGTCCAAGCAGTGGATGATGATACATGGTGTAAGAACTTCCCGGCTACTCTGAAAGGAGTAGCTCAGAAGTGGTTTAACAATCTCCCCCCTAATTCAGTCAATAATTTTACAGTTTTTTCACCATATACCCCTGACAAATTTTTTTTTGCACCATATACCCTTTCGAGTTTCCAAATTCACCATATACCCTCCACTTTTCAAAAAATACATTAACTTACCCTTATGACTAACGGAAGGCTAACGCGGTTAGTCATTAACCCCTAATCCCCCTCCAATCCTAATTAGCTATCCTAAACCTAAACCCAAACCTAACCCTAATCTAATACCCTAAGTCCCTAACCTAACCCTAACCACCCCTCCCCCACCCCTTACCCCGGCCCCACTCCTCCACCCCTTACCCTAGCAGGCGGCTCCCCACCCACTCCCCCACCCCTTACCCCACCACCCCTCCCCCAAATACACCACCCCCGAAACCCCACCCTCAAAGCCCCCCACTCCCCACTCCCCCCACCCCCACACCACCCCCCGAAACCCACCCTCGAAGCCCACCCCCTCTCCAACCCTTTACCCCACCACCCCCGAAGCCCCACGCACCCCCCTCCCTAAATATATCACCCTGTTTCTCTCTCACCCTCCTTCGCACCTCTCTCGCCGGCATTTCCTCGGCTCACCGTAGCCTCTTGTCCTCTCGCCATTCTTCTCATCCTCTGTTTCGTTGTTGCGGGTAGGGACTACCACCACCGTTATTCTTCGCCGCTCGGAGTTGTTTGCCACCGGAGTTATTGCGCCAGCTTGCTTCCCTTCCCGGCTCGCGTATCTCTCTCTCTCCTATACTGAATGTTGTTGTTGATGTTGTTTGTGCACGACTGTCGTGGCTTTCCTACCTCTTTGTTGATTCTCGTGGTCGGTGGTGGTGGTCTTGAAAGGGAGGGGGAAGGGGGTGGCGAGTTTGAAAGGGGAGGGGGAGGGGGTTGGTCTTAAGGAGGGAGGGGTTGTGGGTCCGAAGGGGGAGGGGTTGCGGGTGGCTGGTTGGTGGGGTAGTGAGGGTTGCGGGTGGGCGGGCTGGTGGGGTAAAGGGTGGGGGAAGTGGGGGCTAGGGTAGTGGGGGGGGTAAAGGGTAAGGGCGGTGGGGGCTGGGGTAAAGGGTGGGGGAGGGGGTGGTTAGTGTTAGGGTATTAGATTAGGGGGTTAGGGTTAGGGTTAGGCTTAGGTTTAGGTTAGTTAATTAGGGTTAGGAGAGGATTAAGGGTTAATGACTAACGGAAGTCTAACACCGTTAGTCAAAAGGGTAGTTTGATGTATTTTTTGAAAAGTGGAGGGTATATGGTGAATTTGGAAACTCGAAAGGGTATATGGTGCAAAAAAAAATTTCTCAGGGGTATATGGTGAAAAAACCGATAATTTTACTGAGCTCAGTTACCTATTCACTAGTCACTTTGTTGCCAATCGACAAGAACAGAAAACAAGCATGCACTTGGGTAAAGTCGTCCAAGGATCCAAGGAAGCCCTCAGAAGTTTTGTTAAAAGGTTTAATCTAGAAGCCCTTCAGATTCAAGATCTCAATGCTGGTGTGGCCTTTGACGCCTTTATTAGGGGACTAAGGCCAGGAAGTTTTAAGTTCGATCTTGTTAAGAAGAAAATCATCACTCTTGCCGAGGCTTTAAGGGAAGCCGAAGCGTTTATACACGCCACTGAAGTATGTGCTGAGGCAAAGCACCCCGAGTCCAAGAAGGCTGAAGAGGTTGCTCAGCCAAAGAAGAGCAACCCCAAAAAGGCCGAGACTTGGGCAATTACCTCAACCACTACTTCGTCCAGAAGAAGCAAGAGAAAGGAATCTGAGCCTTCAGCCAACCATATTGAATTCAGCAAGGACCAATACTCCATTCTTATGGAGATAAAGGACCAATATGAGCTGAAGGCTCCGGCTGAAATGAAGACTCCTTATAGAAACAGAGACAAGAGTAAATATTGTCACTTTCACAAAGACTGTGGTCATGAGACCAATGAATGTAAGCACCTTAAGAGGGCTTTGGAGGATCTAGCTCGAAAAGGAAAGATGAACTCATACTTACCCCAAGGTGGAAAGAAGTTTCAGAAGAGAGATGATCGTCAGAACTAGAAGAAGGAGAGTGAAAGCACTGACGAGGATGTTGTCCTTGTTATCTCACGAGGGTTTGCCGCTGGAGGACCAACCAATAGAGGGCACAAAAACTATCTCAGGGAGCTCGGCCAAGTCTTGCTAACTGATAAGACAAAGGCCGAGCCCTTCCCAAAGGTGGTGGTTAGTGAGCAAGATCGGGGGAAACTGAGGACTCCCCATGATGACCCTTTGGTTGTAGAAATGAAGATAGCAAACTTGAGAGTAAGAAGAATTCTGATTGACACCGGAAGCTCGACAGACATCATTAGCGCATATTGCTTGTCTAGATTGAAGTTTGATGAGAAGAACTTGGTCCCCGTCCATCATCCCATCATAGGGTTTGGGGGAGGAGTCATCCATCCCATGGGAACAGTCCTGTTGCCCGTTCGAGTTGGAGAGAAGGATGCTTCGCGGACTTTGTTTATCAAGTTCTTGGTTGTCCGAGATTTGACAGCCTATAATGTCATACTTGGACGGCCAACTCTGAATCATGTTAAAGCTGTAATAGTAACTCACTTGATGCTTATGAAATTTGAATGTGATGGTGGCAAAATTGGCTCCTTGTATGGAGATCAGCAGGCGGCTAGGGAATGTTACCTAACAACCCTCAAGCCGTCGTCATGGAAAGCAGACAATGAAGACTAGACGAAGATCGCTGGTGGAAGGAGCCCGTCTGAATTTGGGAAAGATAAGACGAAGGTTGCTGGAGAAAGGAAGGCGTCCGAAACTGTAAAGGACCAAGTGGCCTCGCTGAGAGTGGCAATTGAGAGTCCTCAGACGCCGGTTGCTCCCTCAAGGAAAACGTCTGAACATCTCCCCGGCAAGAAAAGGAAGTATGAGCCCGTCAATGAAGAGCCACCCTCGTCTGAAGAAGTAATGGCCATTATGGGGCTGGGATTAGAACGTCCAGAGCCGGTGGAAGTCTCAAAAGATGTATGTTTGGACGAGGCTCGTCTAGAAAGAACCTTGAAGATTGGGTCTTCACTCTCTCCTGATTTGAGGGGCCTCTTAATCAGCTTGCTGAAATAATTTCAAGACGTTTTTGCTTATTGTGTTGAAGAAATGCCTGGAATTGATCCAGAGATAGCCGTCCACCGGCTTAATGTTGATCCAAGTTTAAAACCTGTTCGTCAGAAGAAAAGGCATTTAGGACCGGCCAATAACCAGGCGGTCGACCAGGAAGTTCAGAAGTTGTTGGAATCAAAATTCATCAGAGAGACTTATTATCCCGAATGGATAGCGAATGTAGTCATGGTGCCAAAGCCTAATGGCACTTGGAGGATGTGTGTGGACTACACCGATCTCAACAAGGCTTGTCTCAAGGACAGTTTCCCCTTGCCTAAGTTGGATCGACTGGTGGACTCCACAGCCGGCCATGCATTGTTAAGCTTCATGGACGCATATTCAGGCTTTCATCAAATCCCCATGTGGTCAGAGGATCAGGACAAAACGTCCTTCATTACTGAGAAAGGGCTGTATGGCTGGCTGAGGATGCCTTTTGACCTCCGTAATGCGATGGCCACCTTTCAAAGACTGATTAACACTGTCTTTCAGCCACAGTTGGGAAGGAACATGGAAGCATATATTGATGATATGATAGTCAAAAGTCGGCAAGAGGAAGATCATGTTGGTGATCTGAGAGAAACTTTCGAAACTCTCAGAATATACAAGCTAAGATTGAACCCCAGTAAATGTGTTTTTGGAGTCTTGTCTGGGAAGTTCCTAGGCTTCTTAGTAGATCAGAGGGGAATAGAAGCCAACCTTGAAAAGATCCAAGCTATTCTAGACATGAAATCTCCGTCAAAGATAAAGGAAGTTCAGCGATTGACGGGTTGCTTGGCTGCCCTTGGACGTTTCTTGTCTAAGTCGGGCGACAAGTGCCATCACTTTTTCGCTACTATCAAGAAGAAGGCCAAGTTTGAGTGAACAGCAGATGCTGAGCAAGCGCTTCAGCAAGTCAAATATCACCTTCGTCAGCTGCCTAGGTTGGTCAGTCCAGCCGAGGGGGAGAAACTGTTTGTATACTTGGGCCGTGTCCACTCGAGTCGTGAGTCTTTGTTCTGCGGCGAAAGAGAGTCCGTGCAAGTTCCAATATACTTTGTGAGTCATGTGCTCAAGGATGCGGAAAATAGGTACACTCCAGTCGAGAAGTTTGGATTGGCCCTCCTCATGGCCAGCAGAAAGTTAAGGCCCTATTTTTTGGCTCACAGTATACTCGTCTACACTGACCAACCCTTGAAGCAAGTTTTGCAAAAGATGGAAGCCGCCGGACGGATGTTAAAATGGGCTGTTGAGCTTAACATGTTCGATATATCATTTGATCCAAGGAAAGCCATTAAGGGGCAAGCTTTGGCAGATATTATAGTTGAGCTTACTCGGCCAACTATAGAACCAATGCTTGATCCAGCTGAAGGAAGGAAGCATTGGACGCTCATGGTTGATGGATCGTCCACTGTCAACGGATGTGGGGCAGGAATCATTTGTCAGTCTCTAGAAGGAGATAAGTTTGAATATACGCTAAGATTCCAATTCCAAGCGTCCAACAATGAAGCTGAATATGAAGCACTTCTGACTGGGATCAAAATGTGCAAGGCGACTGGAGCTCTAGAGATTGAGGCCAAGTCGGACTCTCTCTTGGTCGTAAGTCAAGTCAATGGAGACTTTGAATGTAAAGAAGCATCAATGGGCAAATATATGCGTCTGATCAAGGATGAGATTGAGCCTTTGAAACGATTTGTTCTCGACCAAATCCCAAGGTCAGAAAATCATCAAGCAGACGCTCTCTCAAAATTGGCCAGCTCGGCTGAAGGTGATGCGCCATTGTAACGCCCCGACTTACATACAACCTTGTTAATCAAGGTTAGCAGCGGAAGACTTAGCTTAGTCGGCGCGTTACCGCCGTACTTTCCACTAAGGGAAAATACAAGGCGACACTTAACATTAACTTACATGGACATTACTTTGATTTGTCACTTTTGAAAGAAACACTTTAATAATAGATTAATATTTTCTAGAAATTTCGGCAGAATTTCCTTTGTAAATTGGACAACCCAAAATGGGAAAATGTATGAAAAACCTGTTACAATAAAATATTTCCAAATCCATGACTCAACGCTTTCGCGGAGTAGCAGCTAAAGAAAATCAGGAGCACTATTGATCAACCAGAACTAGAAATAAAACTAAACCATTACTTATTAACTAATACAAAGTGGAACGTCCTCGCCTCAAAAGAAACGTAAAACAATCATAGCTGAACTCTTAGCACGTAACTGCTTCTACCTTGGAAAATATGCTCCAGAACTTCAACCTGAAACTATTGTAACACTGCCACCCACCAAGTGACAGGCCACAGTAGTGACAAAACAAAACATTGACATACACATCAGCACAACGCTGAGTACTAACCCATAAAACATATTTAACACATGCTTTGGTGTCTACGACTTTCACGAAATCAACATGTTCACATCGTTCATAACCATACCACAACAACATAGCAACATTCACATTATTCATCCTTACTCATCATGTTTCATGACTTTTAAGTACTTTAAGAAATCATAATAGAGTCGTAACATCATCATAGTTATTTCCTATCAAAGCAGAGGACATACTTCCATATCATCATAAATTCATCTGCATTACAAATATTTCATTTCATTTCATATCATAAATTTCATCATTATCTTTTCATTTACTTAATCATATTGGTAACTTGGCAAGTATACAGAAGGGATGTCTCCCCATTTTTCATTTTCGTAAACGGAAGGCTACCACCCGAGGACCTTGGCCCCCACATTTCAGAAGGTGGTTCATAATGCCCAAAACAACACGGAATCACCCCAATAAGTAGAAGGTGGTCGACCCGCCGGAAGGTACGTGCAAGACCCGATTTTCATTTTCATAAAACGGAAGGCTACCACCCGAGGACCTTGGCCCCCACATTTCAGAAGGTGGTACTTAATGCCCAAAACATAACACGGAACCACCCATGGACATATGCCCCATAGACAGAAGGTGGCTAACCCGCCAGAAGGTACATGCACGACCCGACATAAACATAATACTGCCAAGAACCATTCTTCCACTTAGCTTTATCATGTTTTGTTTCATTTACGTATCATAATTACATTACATCATCGTAATCGTAATCATAAAACGTAATCTTAATCATAACGTAACCATAATTACATTACATCATCGTAATTATAATCATGACACGTAATTGTAATCATTCAGCATAATCATAATCATGGAACGCATCTTAATCATAACATAACCATGATTACATTACATCATCGTAATCATAATCATGGAACGTATCTTAATCATAACATAACCATGATTACATTACATCATCGTAATCATAATCATGGAACGTATCTTAATCATAACATAACCATGATTACATTACATTATCGTAATCATAATCATGGAACGTATCTTAATCATAACATAACCATGATTACATTACATCATCGTAATCATAATCATGGAACGTAATCATAAGCATGACATATTCATAATCATGTTCATATACTTTTGCATAATCAGATATTATAATTATATCTCATAACTTTAGGGGCTTTCTAGCATACATAGCAAAAATGTCATCCTAACCCTTTCGTAGTTTCGGATCACATATAGAAACACAGCATAAAACCCTTTTCACAACATGTGGTTTCACATATGTCATTTCTTAGTATACATTTCATAACTCGTCATTCATAAGAACAAGAGTCATCTTTTCACATTTTTCGATCATTTATGAAACATAAGACATATTTATTCCATACTCCTTCATATCCATATAATAAACATATTAGCGATATAGTTCACATAACTGTCTATCGTCATTGAACATAATTCAACTCTAAATAGTCATCACAATAGTCCAATGATACACTTTTCTTAGCTTTCCCACTTACTAACATATAATAATGAACCTGATATAGTTAAACAATTGTGCTTTAAATGTCATATAATACCAAGTTTGTCTGAAAATCAATAAATCATCTCAATTCATCTTTAAACTCATACACCATTTCAACCTCATGGACGAATACTTAAGTATCATATTGAGCACATTTCTCCATAAAAGTGATTAAGGGATTCACTAAAACCTTCTAACAAATAACTTAAGATCTCTTCATCACGTAATTTTCAATAATCCATCTTTAGAAATCTCAGCACACCATGAGTTAGTCTAAGTATAGTTTTAGGCCACCAAAAGCATCATAAATCGCGAAAATAAGTTTACTAGGAAATCAATAGAATAACTTCTCTTTTGTCATTAGAGATTACCAAATCGGCTTCATCAACCCAAATAATTTATCAACCCAACTCCGATTTCGTCAATAATTAATATCAGCCAAGTCTTAGAGATTACTTTAAGTAATACCCAAAAATTTAACGTAATTGTAATACTCACAATAACTCAAGAAATCAAAGCATCAATGGTTAATAACCAAATTTCAGAATTCAGAGCTTCAATTATAACCTCTAATATGAGGAGAATAAAAAGAGGAGAAGAAGAGGGTGTAGTACCTCTCGCTCACTTGGAGCGAGGGGACGAAACAGAGGCGGCGAGGAAGGGGAGCGTGCCCCGGCGAGCACGGTACACCGGCGAGAAAGAAGCAGAACGCACGGCGACATAAGGCCGGCGATGTTCGTTGTTAGAGGACCGAGCAG
Organism: Beta corolliflora; assembly: GCA_947648045.1. Lineage (NCBI taxonomy): Eukaryota > Viridiplantae > Streptophyta > Magnoliopsida > Caryophyllales > Amaranthaceae > Beta > Beta corolliflora. The sequence goes on from CANSZD010000780.1 coordinate 721,015, forward strand.
AAAGGACGAACAAGCGGCAGCAAAAGAACGAAACAACAACAGCACCCGCGGTGTGCACGCGAGCAACACCGAAGGCGGACACACGCGGACGGAGGAGAGAGAACGCTCCGGCGAGCTCGAGGACACCGGGGCGAGGGAGAGGGGGTGCGAGAGATGGGTCGGGAAGAGGAGAGAGAAAACTGGGGTTTGGGGTATTTGGGGTTTCTCACGGGGAACACGAGGAAGGAGAGAGAAAATGGGTTTTTGTTTCCCAACTTAAACCGACAATCATAAATGGAAGGAAGGAAAACTGACTTTGGTTTCCTATTTGGGTCAAATACCGCTCAACTCATTTGGATATTTAAAAACCCAAAATAATTTTAAATAATAATATCTTTATAATACTAAATTAACAAACACATTGCAACATCTCAATTACAAATTCATAATTTTCGGAACATAATTAATATAATAAATATGATTAACGCTAATTAAAACGCTCTTAAAAATCGGGGTATTACAGCCATGAACAGTGTTTTGGGAAGTTAAACCAAAAAAGAGCATTGACCAAGAGTAAATCATGTTTCTTAGCCGAGGGGCAGTTTGGATGGATCCTATAATAGAATACAAGAAGACAGGACGACTGCCTTCAGATCCTGTTGAGGCTAAGTATGTGAAAGCTCGAGACAAATGGTTTGAACTGTGGGATGAGACCCTTTACAAGAAGTCATTCAATCGTCCTCTCCTCAAGTGCATCACCAGGGAAGATGGTCTAGAGGTTCTGAAGGAACTCCATGAAGGAGCTTGTGCATCTCACATTGGGGGAAGAGCTTTGGGAGAAAAGGCATTGAGGACGGGGTATTATTGACCTACCTTAAAGGAAGATGCTCTCGTCTATGCAAAGAAGTGCGACAGTTGTCAGAAGCACGGAAATCTGCATCAGAAGCCGTCCAACTACTTAACTCCTATCTTGTTCCCTCTGCCTTTTGCCAAATGGGACATGAATATCCTAGGACCTTTCCCTGTGGCCGCTGGGCAAAAGAAGTTAGTAATCGTAGCTGTGGACTACTTCACTAAATGGATAGAGGCTGAAGCCATGCGGGGTATAACAACGAATGACGTCAAAGGCTTTATTTGGAAGAGCATTATAACTCGTTTTGGCATGCCGCAGTCCATCGTCTTTGATAATGGTCCATAGTTTGAAACGCCTAAGATGAAAGATTGGTTGGCAGAAAGAGAAATTAAAGCCCACTTCGCTGCAGTCGCCCACCCACAAGCCAATGGGCAAGTAGAGTCCTTCAACAAGATTCTATCCAATGGAATCAAAAGGAAGTTGGATAATGCTAAGGGACAGTGGGTGGAAGAACTACAGCTGGTATTATGGTCCATCAGAACCACCGTCAAAAATTCTACAGGGGAGACACCCTTTATGTTAGTTTATGGCACTGGAGCCGTCTTGTCCATTGAGATTGAAAAACCCACCCTGCGAGTCATGCTGTACACGGAAGATGCCAACTGGGCTGCATTGCGCACGGCTTTGGATCAAGTACCAGAAGTCAGGGGCAATGCCTTGCTAAGAATGCAATTGTACAAGCTGCGAATGGCTCGGGACTTTAACAAGAGAGTCGCTAGACGACCACTCAAGGTGGGGGACCTGGTTCTAAGAAAGATGGAGGCAGTTGGACGAGCTAAGGAGCTGGGGAAACTAACACCAAATTGGGAAGGACCCTATCTGATTGTCCAAGAGGTGCGAAGCGGAACCTTTCGTCTCCAAGATCTGGATGGACGACCAATACAGCGCACTTGGAACTCAAACACTCTGAAGAAGTACCACGTCTGACTCAGTTAATCGCCAAGAAACTGGCCAGTAGTTTGTAATCACTCCAAAGTGCCACGGCACAAGCAAGAGAAAAAGAATTGTATACATGTAATCTTGGCATTTAGTCAAGCAAAATTCATATAATACAATTCCTACTTTCTTCTCGCCTTTGTTTATTTTTTACCAAATTGGTTCACTTTGGGGCATTAAATCAGTTATTAGTCTAAAAGTGAGTAACTTGGACAAAATTACAAAGAGCAATAGAGCGTCAAAAATGCTCACTTCTCTGCCGAACATCACTCCCTCGAAGAGACCGGCCAAAGTGTAACAACCTAAAGGTTAAAACACATAAATGGTCAATAAATTGACAAAAATCTCTAGTAAGAGAAACGTCAAAGTCTCTAAGAAAAAGCTGACCTGAAATAAGCCCTTAGTAAAGGATACTTACTTTCAAATACACTGTCAGCTAAGTAGTAAAGACCCTAGTAAGGGATCACTACTTCATGACGAGTGTTGCTCCCTCAAGAAAGACGGCTAAAGCATCGTTCGTCCAAAAATCTAAGGCTCGTCCCCCAACAATTTCAGTAGGCTTGGTCAATGTTGGTCGTTCTCCTTCTTGGTGCATGGCTCGTCCATAATACAAGGATGAGCTAAGCCCAAGAAGGGGGGGGGGGATAACGCTATACACCATGAAATTTACTGGGACGAGTCCAGTCTGTAGGACGAACCACAGTTATCCTTGGCCTCTTTTCAGGGAAGTCAATGTCGTCCAAAGGCCAGGACGCCCTAAGCAATAAAAGCCCTAGTAAGGGTTCGTTACTTCAAGACGAGTGTTGCTCCCTCAAGAAAGTCGGCTAAAGCGTGGCTCGTCCATAAACCGCAATATATTGGCCGCTTTCCTTCTTGGGGCAAGACTCGTCCAAGTTTGCAGACCGTCCAAAAGTCAGGACGAGCCTCATTTTTACTTGGCTACATTTTGGAATGTTTTCGATCGTCCAAAGACAAGGATGATACTCGTTCCTTAACCAAGTTTGCAGACCTTCCAAAAATCCAGGACGGGTCTCATCCTGTACTTGGCTATATTTTTGAAAGATTCACGATCGTCCAAGGACAAGGTTGATAATCTTGCCTTAATCAAGTATGCAGACCGTCCGATATCCAGGACGAGTCTCAGTTTATACTTGGCTACATTTTGGAATGTTTTGCGATCGACCAGAGACAAGGATGATACTTTTTATAAGCTTGCAGACCGTCCAAAAGTCAGGACGAGTCTCAACTGTGCTTGCTGTCTCAGTAAGTTGGGAAGGCGTCCAAGAAGTGATGGACGAGTCTCAGTTATACTTGATGAAAATTTAAGGGCAATAAAAGAAAGAACAAGCAATTGGCAAAAGGCATTTCATTATATACTTGTCAAAAACTTACAGCTTAAGTATAAAGCTAGAGGAGACAAAGCTACGACGGCAAATAAGCCAAGAAACTTAGAAAAATAAACCTAAAGCTAGGCATCTCCTTCTTTGGGAGTTTCTTGGTCGTCCTCAAGGGCTTCTTCCTCGTCCGCACCCTCTTCGTCCGACTCAGAGAATTCAGGAGGTTCTTCAGCAGACACCAGTGCACGGTGAACACTCTCTTGAAATTCCAGACGCTGGACAAAGCTGGGGACCTCACTAGGCTCGGCCAGCATCTCAAAAGCTTTGACAGCCCAGTCTTTGGACGTCTCAATGACTTGATTCAAGCCTTCTTTGGCGTCATTAAAGGCCTGGGCCGCTTCCTTTTGCAGACGGGCATTCTTCGCCCTTAGGATGATATTTTCCCTCCTCAGTTAGACCGCGGCCAGAAGAGCAGTATCCCTTTCGCCCTTTAACTCAGCTGAGACGGTCTCCAAGGCCAATTCCAGTTTGTCTTGTTCCTTGTACAACTTGTTGATAGTAACAAGATAGTTCTTGTTTTCGGATTCCAGGACTGCTGATCTGGACTCCAAGGTCTCCAGTGATTGGCGGTGAAGAGTATTAGCCATCTCAATGTCATGGATGGCCTTGTCGCCAGCCGTCGTAGCCAGGTGGACGAGTTCCTTATTTTCTTTCCTAAGCCCCCTCGCCCACTCCTCTGTCAATATACTGCGAGCCAGAAGCTAGAATATTGAAAACAAAGCAAGTCATTAGACGAGTTATAAAAGAAATTTTTACAAGTATAAAACAACAGCGGCAACAAATCATACCTCAGCAGCAAGTTGTGACATGTAGCCCACATGCCCGGCTGATGCTCCCCTCAACCCTTTTATGTAGGATTCAGGGTAACATTTGAACAGCTCCTGCTTGAGCTGATCTCGCTCAGCTTTTGACATTTTGGCAGAAGCGGCAGAAGACTCCTCGTCCGAGTCTATGGTGGGAGTACCTGTGGGTAAAGCTGGTCCTTTGCCCTTATCTGAAAGAGGGGGGGAGTCAGTTCTCTTGATGGGAAAGACTATGGCTTGTCTGTTGGACGGACTCATGGACCGTCCGTCGACCCGCACCGTCCTAACTCTATTTGGGTAATATGACTCACCCGACTAGGGGTGCTAATGAGCCTGGGTGGCTCGCAAACTGTTCGAGCTCGGCTCGGTCAAAGCTCGGTCAAAGCTCGGCTCGAGAGGGCTCGACTCGAGTTCGGGCTCGGCTCGCGACCCTAACGAGCCGAGCCTGAGCCTAGTGGAGTTCGGCTCGAAAGCTCGCAAACATGTTCGAAAAATTTTAGATTATTATTTAATATTTTGATTTTTAATCTAACTTGAATATTAATTGGACTCCACTTAAAAAAAAACAAAACAAAAGGGCCAAAGACTATAACATAAGAGAACTTAAAAATACAAATAAGGGTTTGGTCGTTTGGATGGGTTTTGGACTCCACTATAATCTTTGGAGCATGCAAATTATGCTATCCAAAAACAAAAGGGCCAACAAGCGGTAACTTGACCCACTTAAAAAATACTCAATGAGAAATAAGTAAATAATAAAAAAAGATGAGAACCCTAATTGCCCACAAGCAAGAAGACATTACACACATCACACACCACACTACACACGACGCACCACACACCACCTAAGAACTTGCGCAGTTGCGCTGCATCATACCGTCGACGAGCGGTGGGGTTCGTGGCGGCGAGAAGCTTGGACTCGTGGTGGACAAAAGAGAATAACAGGTGAGCATTCTTTTTGAGTTAGAATTTCATGAATATAGTGAGCAACTTCTTCCTTTTTCTTTTTCTGGATTTCCTCTTATGATGGATGATGATTGACGAATGATGATTTAAATTGTACGAAAACCAGGTTAGTTTTAGAACAAAGCATAAATGAAACTAATTTCGAGCCCCTTTCGAGCCGAACACTTCGCGAACTTCTCTCGAGCCGAGCCTCGAGCCGAGCCGAGGCTCACTTGTTTCGAGCTCGAGCCGAGCCCAGATTTTCGAGCTCGACGAGCTTCGAGCTCGAGCCGAGCTCGGACTTTCCCCTTTTCGAGCCGAGCCGAGCCTGGCCAAGCTCGGGCTCGGTTCGGCTCGTTAACACCCCTACACCCGACGATAAGGAGGCCGTCCTGACGGATAGCGGCATCTGCGAGACCAGCTTCGCCACCGAGCCGCTGAAGCCCGGGAAGTTGTCAGTAGCCGTCTCCGGCTCCGGAATTACCAGTGCCAAAGCCGACTCTGGTCTGGTTTCAGTTGGATCAGCAGGCAAAATATCCAACTGACCGCCAGGAGCATCACTCTTCTCCTCCAAGGCCGGGGAAGCACCAGACGGCTCCTCCTTTAGGACTTTGTCCCTTGGAGGAAGCATGGTCTTCTCTCCAACCTCCTTGCTGGACGGAGTGCTCTTCTCCGTCTTCTTCCGAGTAAAGCCCTTAGATTTTGTGGCTGGAGGCTTGTCTGCGGCCGCTGTAGGCCTCGTCTTCGACGAGGAGGATTTCCCAGGAGGAAGTTTGTTGGTATGGGCATTTTTCTGCAAAAACAAACAAGTTATTATCCGGGTTGTCCAAAGAACCAAAGCTATAAACAAATTGAAATGCTCCGGAAGAGAATCACCCAAAGAAGGAAGGCGTCCTAGAATGGGCAACTCCTTTCCTAAGGGAATCTCGTCCAAAGTAGTTTCAATGCCCAGACGAAAGTGATGCAAAGAAGGAAGCCGTCCAAATTAGACAGACTAGAATGATTCTCGTCCAAGGACTGGAAATTAATTTTCGTCCAGTATTGGAACTCATAGTCACTCAGACGAGAAGGGCCAAAAGATGGTGGCCGTCCAAGCATGGACGCCCTCCTTCTTCGGGTGATTCTCGTCCAAGGATTGGAAATCAGTCTGGACGAACCAGAATGACCCTCGTCCATGGCCGTTCAGCATCTCAGACGAGAAGGGCCCAAAGAAGGTGGACGTCCAAGCATGGACGCCCTCCTTCTTCGGGTGATTCTCGTCCAAAAATTTGAAATCACAATTTGACGAGTCAGACGAATCATCGTCTAAAAAAAAATTAATTAATTTTGCCAGGGTTTCAGCCCTCTTCTCAGCACTGCTCTTGGCGAACTCCTTCCACAAATTATCAGTAAATTTGGACATACTGATATCTCCCGTCCAAGAATGTTTGAGACGAGCTCTGGCTGGATCTACAACAGGAAGTAAAAGAGTTAGTCTGATATGGTTTATGGACGAGGCATTGTACTTGGTGGTTTTGAATGTATACCTTTATCTTCGGCCAACCGCAAGCTGGCGGCGACCAAGAAGTCATCATTATAAAACATTTCTTTAAAGGGTATCCAGTTCACTGGCCCTTTAAAGGATGACTGACCCGGCCTGGAATACTCTTTCACTCTAAAGTACTCCACTACCTCTTCGTCGTATTGGTCCTCCAACTCCAGCCAGGACTGTTTTCGTCCAATATTCGTGACGGCTCGATTATAAAATCGATAGCCCTCAGTGGCGTAGTCGTTGGCCGCTCGTAGGAAGATGAAGTCCGGTTTCCATTCGTGCATCTTCGACGGCTTACCCCAAGCGGTGAGAAAGCCGGGGCGGTTGCAAATGCTGAGCCACGTCCCGTCCATGGCCCCGGGTACCTTGGCCGCATAATGAATGTGGGTGAAGGCTTTGAGAGAAAGAGCCAGGCCGCGCAGCTGGCAGACGGCTATGAAAGTAAGAACGTTGTGCTAGGCATTAGGCGCCAGCTGGTTATGGCCGATGTTGTAATACCTTAGCACTTGTTCTATAAAATCGTGGAGGGGGAACCTTAATCCAGCGTCCAAGGCTAGCTTGTAGACGGCGAAGTGATTTTTGGGAGCACTCAGAAGTGTGGCCTCCTTATTTGGGATGACGAAAGAGAAGCCCGGCATGGGCATGTAAGTGGATAAGTAACTAGGGTCAGGTCCTATCTTCTCTAACCATTTACGATTTACTAAAATAAATGCGGGGTCGGAAAGGGGACCTAAGCGTCTCCTAATCTCAGACGAGGTAGTAGAGGGTTCGTCTGACTCCTCGGCAGTACCGGATTCGCTCCCATTATTGTCCTCGCCGGCTTCCTCCATATTGACGTCCTTGGCAGAAGGACTGGCCTCAGGGTTTATTTGAGGATCTTCAAAACTGCGGTCAAGGGAAATGGGCCCGTCCAAAGCTTGAGCACTTTGGGCCTCCCTCGTCTCATCTGGAACTCGTCCAGTAGATTCCTCCATGTCGGAACTATTTGTTGGGAGTAATACCATTCGTCTTAGACGGGCCGTTTGCTTGACGCGCGCCAGATTACCCTGCATAGGTAAAGACTGGGTCGTCTGACTTTCTCGGCCAAAACCATAAAAAAATATGTACTCGGCCAGAAGAGGCCCAACTCTAGAATGCGCCGAAGAAGAAATACTCTCGGTTCTAGGGTTAAGACAAGCTCTTGGTCGGCTAGGATTATTTAACGAAGAAGAAGATTCCATTTTATTGATTTTCTAAGAAAAAAAATAAAGAATAAAGGAAAGTGAAAAAGAAGAAAGAAAAGATACCTGACGAAACACTTGGACGATTCGATGAAGAAGGCTGAGATTGGACGATCTCTCTCTCTCTCTCTAGAAAAAAATGTGCAGAGCTTCTCTCTCTAGAAAAATCTCTCAAGGTGTGAAATGATTTAATGAGGTCACACCCAGGATATATATAGGAGGGTAAGAAACCCGTTGAGCCGGTTAAGGACGACCGAAAAAGCCTAAAACGGTCGACTATGACCGGTAAAATCCATAAAAGGGCGCGTCATTGCCTCTTTTTTGAATTTGAATAAACCACCTCGGATAAAAGGGTCTTAATCGTCAGATGGGTCAACAGTAAAAACCCTTTTAGGGGCAAATGTTGTAGCCTAAAATATCTACGGCTCCTTTAGAGACACTTGGGCCCATCAGGGCCGTACACGTGTCCACTTATAATAAATAAAGGAAAAAAGATTTAAACCCTTGGGTTGTAACCAGTTGGGAGAAAAAGGCTTACTTTTCTGGCCCAAAAGTTAGTCAGAGCCCAAACCTTTGAAGGTGGCTGCAGGTGATTGGTTGATAAACCATCACAAATCCTAGCTTGCCAAGTGTCATGGTCTGATTGCTTAGCCAATCAGATGCCACTATTCTAGGGCAATTTTTAAGGATGCTGTCATACCACAATCACTATAAATACCCCTGAAATCAGGAGAAAGATCATTCAATGCAAACAGTGTAAACTTACTCTGAAGAAATACTCTCTCACTTTCTCTCTCTATTTTCTCCTTACAACTCCTGATATCTGACTTAAGCTTCGGAGGGGGAACCACCACCCAAACCTCCAGGGTGGGTCCCTTTTTGCAGGTTCGGGAACGAAGCTCAGGCTCGGACCAAGCAGATTCAGACATTGTTGCACAAGTCTCCAAGTGAAGAACATCTAAGGGATACTAGTTTACTTGCTAGACAAGAAGGCTCAACCTGTAGCTTACTTGTTGGACAAGCATACTAAACAACTCTTAACAATAAAAGGGGGTTACTCTTATAAACAAATGGGGTTACTTTTACAACAAAAAGAAATACTAATCAGTTTACTCTTATGAAAAATTGGGTCAACTTCAAAAAGATATTTCACACAGCACATTAAACATTTTAGGAAGATTTCAGTTGAAGATGTAAATTTGGCTCGATAGCTTTTTAACGCTTGGTCAAAAGCTCAATTCCGATGAAAAACGATTGAGATATGATCTTTTGAAAATGAGTTGTCGGGGCTGACCCCGCAACCGAGCAGTCACACCATGTGGCCGGTCACGTATAAGAATTTGTGTATGCCGATTACACACCTCTCCGCGTGCCTAATTTATTTGTACATTAAAGATTTTCTCATGTACCTTTCAGAACATAAAGGAACTGATCGAATTTTTATAATATAAATTTTGTCTTTCTTTTTGGGTACATTATAGGAAGTTAGGGCACCTTTCTCTCAAGGGAGTAATATAAATTTTGTCTTAATTTGACGTTATTCCTGGTGTAAATAAAAGATTATACTAAACAATGTTGTGATGTGTTAAGACTATGCAAATCAAGGAAACCATACCTTATTTTAGTCTTTCAATGACCTAATCATTATGAAAATGCATGAAGAAAACGTAGAAACATGTTTTAACTGTTTGATAAAAAGCAAAAAATGCAATTCACAATCAAAAATTAATGTTTTAACCGTTTGATAAAAAGCAAAAAATGCAATTCACACAATCAAAAATTAAGTAGAAGCTGCACAATCTCTTAATGCCCCTTATATACACTTATTACGAAAATTATATCTCGTCAATGTTTCAACTGCTACCTTCTACATCTCCATGAGTAGCACTAGACTTGTGTTCTTCAACCTTGCCTAATTCCATGACATTATCAACATTATCACCCAACTTTGCCATCTCCATTGCATTGTCATAAGATGCATGCAATCCAAAAAGAAAGTAATAAACCATTAGAAGGCATGTCCATATACCGAATCTGATGAACGAGTCCTTATCGATTGAGCCGAGCAGAAAAATGTTGACAGCAATTGACGCGGATGGCAGCCAAGGAACCAACGGTACACCCCAAACTTTAGGGTCCCTCGCTTGTGGAACGAATAATTGTAGTCCTAACGTTCCTATGAACCAAATCGGACCAGTAATAGTGTACGCTATCCAACCGGTATGTGTGGAACCCCAGTATGCAGCAGTTGCTATTGAAGAGCCCAGGATGAGCACGACACAAGTGATAAACTTGTTACGGTCCCTTGGTGTAGTTACGCCACTTGTGTAGTACCTTCGAACTAGTAGGGCTACGGCTACTAACATGAAGATGAACAATGTGGAAATGGAGAGGAGGTTAGATAAGATGTCAAGGTTTGTGAAGAAGGCAATTATCGCGGTCGCAATCATCATAACGACAGTAGCGTTTACTGGGGTGCCTGATTTCTCGTTCACCTTAGCAAGCCATGGAGGCATCATGTGTGTCCGTGCAATGTGAGTCAAGTAGCGAGCTTGGCCTATGGCAGTCACTAGTAAGACGGTAGTCATGCCTTTTAGTGCACCAACAGCTACAATATATTTCGCCCACTTCATTCCAACCTGGATAATTTTATTGGTATAACACAAGGAGAAAATGCAAGCAAACAATCAGAAGGTCAGTATACATTCAGACTGCCAATTTGAAGGACAAATTTTTTGTGAGATTAATGTAATATTATCACTGATCTGTGTGTTAGTATACATAGAAAAAACAACAGTACTTTTAAATTGTCATGTTTTATTAAAACATTAAAGACATATACATCCAATCAGTTGGACAACGTACATGTAGACACAAATAACTGAATAAGGAATGTATATAATTCGTGATGCTAACAAAAGTAAACAGAAATACTGCCAGATATCACAATATCTTATTTGACTACCGTAATATTTTTGTTAAGGGGGTGATTTCTTATCATTAATAATGATAACTTTTAACGTCTTACTGTACTTGATTGTAATTCTGCCTCAACTAAGACCCATCGAACAAACTTAGACTCAATTGACAAAACTTATAATTGCTGGAACCAAATTCACCATTACAGTTTTTATTGTTGTGTTTCTTTGGGAGCGGGTTAATAATAATAAACCTGTTGATTTATCTCCCATTAACATTGTAATAATATATTTAAGAGACAACTAACAAGTGAAAAAACAGAGTAGTTTAATGGAAGAGTAAAAAACTTAGAGCCTATGCGATACAAAGTCCAAAAGAGAGTCGTAAGAGTATGGTATTACCTTCTCAAAGGCTAAGGTAAAAGGAGCATCCTTGTCAATTTGTTTGTAGGGTACCATGAGGCAGAGTGTGAGAGCCATTACGCAATAAGCAAAGGTAACAAGAATCATGGAACCAATCAACCCAATAGGAATATCCTTTCCTGGATTCTTAGTCTCCTCCGCCATCGTCGACACTGCATCAAACCCAACATAGGCAAAGAAGAGCACCGCGGAAGCCTGAAAAATCCCACGGAATCCACTGGGCTCAGTCGCAAAGGAGGCCAAGTTCTTGGTATCGGCGTGAGTAAGACCCGCGATAATGATGAAGATAATGATGATGACATGTATGATGGACGAAACGTAGTTGAGGCGGGAAGACCCTTTTACACTGTAGACTGCAACAATGCATATTACTGCAATCACAACCACTGCGATTGGGTCGAGGTGGCTGTAGTCGGGGCTTAAGTTGTGAGCTGTGATACGAAACGTTTGCGGTTCTTGGTTGCAGAGTGTGGCAAAGTATGATGTCCATGACCGTGCAACCGCTGCTCCACTGATGACATATTCTAGAATGATGTTTCCAGCTGCGATGAAAGCCATGAAGTCACCTAATTCCACCCTTAGATATGCGAATGAACCACCTGTTATGTGTATGATTAACCATAGAAAAGTATGTAGTGAGTATAATGTGGCTTGTACTTCATTAAAAAGTGATTTCAAGTGGTCATCTACCTAGCACAAATTTCATATACGTAGCCAATTCAACTAAAATGTTTAATTTAAGAATTAGAAGCATATATATAGAGATCTAGTTGGTTATTTCTGCTGCAAGTTTAGTATTTTCATTGTCTTCTAATGGTCTTTAAGACACATTTTATATTACCGTCATCTGATTATGTATAAGTAAAAATTATTTTAAAAACGGAAATACAATACAAATACACATAAAAATGAATTTGACAAGGTCTCACCTGATTTTGGTCTTGATAAAGCAACGCAATAAATAAAAAATGAGACAAATAATATTATCAATTAGGGAATTAAAGCTCTCCCGTTCATTCGTAAGCAGCGGTCTCGTAACGGATTTTGGATTTCTTGGTTCGCGAAATCCCGAGTTAACGCCTATAATAAAATTCACATACTTTCGCCACGTTGTCCGTTCCGTAACGCAAACTCGCCGCGTTAGAACGCTTTTATCCCCGTTACATCCGTTCTTTTCAAACATTGGCCAATTTTTTTTTATGATTTAATTATATAGTTAATGAAACATGATATTCTAATAGATTTGATTATATTATGTTGTAATAATGCTTTATAAACTAAAACAATGCAAATAAGGTTAAAACATATTAATGTGAATTTTTTCAAAAAATTCACGCCACGTCGGCCGTGAAACATTCTATTTCCCTGTTACAAGGCGTTCCCGCGACAACGCGGCCGTTCCCGCGAACGCGACCGCGACCGTGTTTTCATAGAGTGGCCACTATTGAATGAAAGTAAAAAATTATATAGAAAGAAGTGAGTCTATGACTGTGAAACACAGCTTTAAGAAAATAGACTTTTTCCCGTAAAAAATAAAGATAAGACTTTTTTTTACCATGTATCTATATCTCTAGCTGATAACGTGTACTCTCAACTTTTTAAAATGCAGCATATACCCTAAAGTTTGGAAAATAAAATACCACATATTTTAGTGACTAGCATAGTACTCCCTCTATTTTTTTTATCTTTCTCACTTTCCTATGCGTATCTCCCAATGCACATCTTTGAACTTAAATATCTTTCATTATATATTAGTATAAATTATAACGATTGAATATTAATAATGTACTAATTGAGACGAATCAAACAAGACCCCACATGACTATATTTTTTCTTATAAATTGAAAAAAATTGAGAAGATTATCTCTAAGTATGAATAGTGTCAAGATTCTAAGTGAGAACGATAAAAAAAAACAGAGGGAGTATAACTTAGTTAATTAAAGGATTTTTTGGATAAAACACCCTTATGTTTGCTCATTTTTAAAATAATCCCCCTTTTGTTTTTTTCTTTTAACTGAACCTCCAAACGTTTTATAAAAATTCAAGTTGCACTCCCAAACCATAACTTCTGTTAAATCTAAACGTTTGTAGGGCTCACCTATGCTATTATATAACTACCTCTTCACCCCCAATTCAGGATCCTTCCTATCTCACAACGGTCATTTTCCGACACTTAGAAATTGAAGCTGGTACTCCAAAATTTCGAACGGAAAATTGCACTTCCACTCTCAATTGACAATTCCCGACATCCTTGAAATCAGGTAAGTGTTACATTCGCTTCTATTCATTTCAATTTTGGGCAATTTAGCGATTCTAGGGTTTATTTGCGTATTTTAATTTGGGTTAATTGCTCAATTAGGGTTATGGCAACCAAATACAATTGTCGAATTCCTGCTAAGATTTTGAGGTCATGGACGCATGACAATCCTGGGAGGAGTTTCTATGCCTGCAAATTATCAAATGTTCATACTGGAAGAGAAGGGTGTGGATTCTTTGGATGGGTTGACAAGAAGTAGGAGGAGTGGCAGAAGGTGGTCATTAATGAACGGGTGTTGGAGAAGATGTTGTTGACACATGAAGTAACATTTTTGAATAGTGAAATGCCAAGGATTCAAGACACTAAGCCAAAGGTGGAAAATTTGGTGGTGTTGAACAAAAAATCAAGAGCATCAAGAAGGCAAAATGACCAATTTAGGGCACTATCCTCTTGTTTTACCGTCCATAAAAGCTTCCCATGTTCTGTCATTGCAGAATTCTCCATGATGACGAGAGAGAGAGTGTTGCAACCCCAGCTGGATGAGAGAGACTGAAAGAGAAGATGAAAAGGTATAGATGATGACAAGAGAGAGAGATGAATTTACTAAGTGAAGCAGGTGAGAGAGATAAAATGAGAGTAAGAAATTGAATGAGAGAGATGAAGGGGTTTGTTGAAGGGTTTCAATTATCCAAGGATACCATGTGCTCATTTCACGCAACAATTAGGAGGGAAAATGGAAAAAAGGGCCCCACAAACGTTTAGATTTAACCGAAATTATGGTTTGGGGGGTGCAACCCGAATTTTTATAAAACGTTTGGGGGGTTGGTTAAAAGAAAAAAAACAAAAGGGAGATTATTTTAAAAATGAAGCAAACATAAGGGTGTTTTATCCAAAAAAATCCTTAACTAAACACAAACTATGTTAACTTCCCATAAACGAGCCATTTGCTAAATGATATTAAATGAAGGTAATAGCAATAAAATTACGTTACTTTGAACGCAAAATACATATTCATTACCTTGGTTATGGAATTTTATCTAACATGTTTTTTCACAAATTTTATTTCAGACTCAATACCACATTTAAAGTTTAAAGTGGTAATAGATGATAATGAAATACTTCCCGCTTTTTTTTTTTCTTGCAAAAGAGAAAAAATGCACATATTTTAAGAAACATAGATAGAGAAAGAAGGGACCACAAGAAGTATGGATAAATCCCTTTCAAAACCAAAAAATTGTATCCACCACATATTATAATACTAGATCAAGATAGATTTGTAATTTTAAGTGCGCAAAAGTAGTATGTAGCTAGTAGGGCCGTCTTAGACTTATAGGAGGTCCTGTTCTAAACATAAAAATTAGGCCCTAATATTATAAAAAATCATGCAATTTAAAAAAAGAATTACTATGAAACAACTCATATTACTACAATATGTCATTAAAAATTGCAAAAAGAACAAAATAAAAACAACCAGGCAATTGAAATTCAACAACTTAGGGCCATGATTTCACATTAAAAAACCAGAAAATATAATTATCTATTATTTAACTACATTAAAAAATTAGGAAAAAAAAAACCTTTTACATCTTATATTCCTATGAATCTTACCTGATCTATGGTTTCTTCTTCATACCACAATTTTTCTTCGCCGGTCAAGAACCCACTCCTTTAGACTACGTTTCTAATTCAATGTTAATCCGAAAATATTAAAAAATTTCCCCAAATTCAATGATAATTCAGAACTAATTAAACCTAACTTTAGAGTAATGGTGAAAGATCTGAAATTTTTTGGAGAATAGAAAGATATGGAGAACGGGAGGATTCATAATGGAGTTCGACGGTTCGAGTTTTGGAAATTGCCAGATTGAAAAAAGCGAGATTTTCTTCGGGTCTTGGGAATCGAGAGAACAAAGATGGAAATTGAAGTTAGCGTTCCAGAGTAATGAAATGGGAGCAACTTCAGGTAATTTTGGGCCCAATTCAAAATTATTTAATCCAACAATTGGGCCCCTATATTTATTTATATTTTTTAGGGCTCTGTGCAGTTGTTCACCCTGTACAGGACCTTTGCCGAATCTGGTAGCAAATATTGGGACATTTCTATTTTAGGGAGGTGTAACAAGTATTCTGGAATAGAGGAAGTACTAAAATGTAGAAACTCACAATAGGTGGACAAACATATCCCTATTGAACATTAACATGATGCTTTCTGTAAAAACTTATTTCTACTAGCACGATTTATTACAATCTATCAATCGAGCCGGTGAAAGGGGATTTAAATGGGTTGCATTGAGTTTAATAGAGGTTTTAACATATATAAAGGGTGTTTAGTTAGCAAAAATCCTTTCTATTAATCACATATTATTTGCAAATCTTAAAATTACATGACGCATTTTTTTAAATACTCAGCAAAGTCTGATTCATCTAGATACATGACTAATAATAATCTCTTGCTAATTTTTTTTTTAGTTTTGACCAAGCCCACCCTTCTTTCTCATACTACCAACTTGAGCTATATAGATAAGTTTCACATTCAAGTCCAAGTTTCATGTACACCTACCGTTTCATAGTATTCAGTTTTTTCCGAGTTATAATACGTTCATATTGGACTTGTTTGACTCCGAGGGTAAGATGCCAGCACTATTTTGACTTGTCAGATGCCAGTTAATGAATCTTTAAGCTACTTCAATATTCCTTCTTAATATTGGACTGCTTAGCTGGTAATCAGCAACCCGCCTCATTGGTTGACTAACGGAGTCTCTTATACAGTGATACTCCTACGAATTTAGGGGTGTGCGCCGGTTCCGGACCGGACCAGAACCGGCTGGACCGGAATCCGGGGTTTTCTTGGACCGGGACCGGGACCGGACCCGAAAAATTCCGGTCCTGTCCGATCTGGACCGGAATTTTTCCAGTCCGGTCAGGTCCTGGACCTCTTGGACCGCAATTTCTTTTTTTCAAAAAAAAAAATCTTTTTTTTATTTAAATATATTTATAAATTATATACATTAAAATTTAATAATTTTAATGTCAATAATCCTAAAAGAATAAATAGTAGGTTTTTAAGTTTCTAACTTTCTACCTTTTAATTTTTTTTTTAACATATAAATTTTTTTTTTACTAAAATAATTGAAATTCCGGTCCAACCGGTCCGGACCGGAATTTTCCGGGTTTGGACCGGACCGGACCGGTGGACCGGAATCCTGATTTTTCGGCCGGACCGGGCCTTGTGCACACACCCCTACCTACGATAATATTGATCTTTCAACGTTCAATATCTAAAAGAATAATAATTTCACTATAAAATTATTGTTGTGTGACTTGTGTCCATATTAGAACTCTTTCATGCAAAATATATTTAAAATATCTTTAAAAAAACTCATTGAAACAAATCTGAATCGATCCATGTAATTACATCTGTAGTATGTGAATGGTGGTATACAACAAAGTGTATAGAGAAAATAAAAAATTGGAAGGAATCTCATCTAACTTGAATTCAATTTACTTGTAACAGTTGCTTGTTTTTTTATTACTATATTTAATGCACAACTTTAATCATTAAAATTTTAAAATATGTCATATTACATCCTTCGTTTTTTTAGATGATATGCTTGCATAATAATTCCTATTCACTATAACCTTGTTAGATTTCTCGTTTCTTATGTATAAGAAATAACATAGTCAAATGTGTTTTTGTTTGATTCATCTTATTTTCATAATATCAAATTTTTATATTTTTTTGCTATGCGTAATTAAAGATATTATCAAAGTAATGCATTTGATTGCATGAAAATAAGAAGGGTAGCAACTAAAAAAAATAAGGAAACATTTATTATTGTAAATTCTTATATTTTGTAAATAATACAAAATAAGCAAGACCCACCTACAATATTTTTGCTTGTGTATTTGTAATAAAATTTCAGGAAACTTTGTAGATTTTGACCATTGAAAGCATATGTCGGAATCAAAAAGTTGGATAAACCGGTTTCTAGAAATAGGTGATATGAGATATTGACATTCTTTCTTATATAAAAGACAAAAAAAAGTAAGAGGATATTCTGTAGATAAAACACTTTGCTTTCCCAAATTTAGCAAGGAATCAACATCATATCCTTTCTATTCCAAAAAGGAATCTTGAAGTATCCTTCTTTATTTAAGAATTTGACAAAATCTCGCTCTTGGTGCACTAGTTAACAGGTTAAAAGGATCACACTTCAATATTTTTTGGAAATTAGTTTACAAATTGAGATTGATTTTGATCAAATTTTGACTAAATGAGCAGTGCTCCATGCAAAAGTAATTGCAAAATGCATCTTCTAATTTATAGGAAAGATTTGTATTACTTTTATAAAGTTATATTAAGTGCGTACATCCTAATGAGATATAATTCAATCATGGTAATCCTAGAAGTGAAATTAGTTACTCATAGTTTTTCCATCTGGCAAATTTTGACCTAAAGAGGGATATGATCAACAAATTTTTTTACATGATTATGTTGTTCTCCATCCCTAACAAATAAAATAGATTTAATACCATCGTTCTATAAGTTAGCCCACACACCCTAACAAAGAGAAATCAAGAAAATATATATATATATATATATATATATATATATATATATATATATATATATATATATATTAAATCTACATGATTATGTTGTTCTCCATCCCTAACAAATAAGATAGAGACACACATCAACGATTCTCTTTAACGAACAAAGAGAAATCAAGAAAAATATATATATATTTCCATAATTTGGACCCCACACACCCTTTAAAAGTGCAGATTCGTTTGACAAAGTCTCACATAAAACAACCAACCAGAAAAATAAGCAAAATAGTAAATCTATCGAAGACGTTGACTAAAATTATTCAAGTTTCTAACCCAAAAACAACAGAAATTAATCCGGGCTAATTTATGATTAATTTGGTATCAAAATAAACTTGTACTTTATGAATATATTATTTTATAAATCACATGATAGAATAATAGAATAAAGCATAAAGAAAAAAGAAAAATTACCTGCAACAGGGATCTCAACGGCAAACTCAGTGTAACAAAAAACAGAGAGCATAGCAGAGACACCAGAAATAGCATAAGATAAAACGACAGCAGGGCCAGCATGTTGATTAGCCTCTTGTCCCGTAAGAACAAAGATTCCGGCACCGATGACAGCGCCAACGCCAAACCAAATAAGATCCCACCAAGTCAAGGATTTCTTCATCTCATGATGGCTTTGAGCCTTAACTTGATGGAGTTCTGTATGATCGAGGGACCGTGTCGTAAGCCGGTTCTTGAATCGTGCAGGAGTCTCCTTGAGAGCCGTCACGTAGTTGGACCAGCTTTGAAAGGATTGTTCCGGTAGGAAATCATCTTTTGTACAACCACGGCTTCGACGCCGCATCGTATTAGCTCTCCTCCTCCTCCCTCCTCCTCCTCCTCCTCCTCCTCCTCCGCTTTCACTCATTGATCCTGTCATTGTGTTGTCTATTAAGAATTGAGGGAGGGTTTTATATATCTTAATGTGAAGTTAGAAGTGTCATGCAGTGTGGGTATTTATAGATGGTGTTGATTGTTGATTCCATTAGTTTTAGAAGATGGAAAACTGTTTGGGCTTAGAAAGCTTGGGGCCAGTTCAACTATATTATAAAGTATATTTTCTTGTACATTAGCACGAATGTGGGTCGTACAGTTAAAGGCTCGGCCCGTTTGAAGCTGTACCGTATCTAGTATCTACACCAAATCAGCAATTAATTATGCATTTATTGTTGGGCTTGGAAGTCGGGTGGGCGGATGTTAGCATGATGGATTTCAGAAAAAAGGTCATCGTAAGAAATGAATGTGAACACACATTCTGCGCACATCATCACTCTTATGTTGATTGTACCACGTAATTATAGGTAGTTGGAGATTTTTTTGGATTTTTTTATTTTAGGGCGTTTACGAATTACTTTCAAAATTAAATTTATTAAAATATTTTCTCTATACACTTGTATTTAGTATATATGATTTACTAACTTATACGGTTACTTATACTACAATAAAATACACGACATTATACATTTTAATATACGATTTTTTTTCAAAGTATAAATAACAAAATTGAACCTTATAATATACGAAATTGTGCTTTATAATATATGAAATTGTACCTCATGACATACGAAATATTACTTTATAAAACATTGACACATATTATTTAAACTCCATTAACGTCTTCTTCAATGCCCCGGAACCTCCATTATTAACGGCGAAGCAACCTAATTTGAAGACAATTAGGGTTTCGACTTGATTTGAATACAATTAGGGTTCATAAAGTTGACTTTCGAAGTTTTGTGCAAAGCATTCCATTGGACGAATAATTCTCAAATTCCTGGTGCCATGATTGAGTTTGTAGTTCGGTTGGCGGCGTTGATGGTGTTTTCGGAAATATGAATGGTGGAAGACAATTGACTTTGGTTTTGGTGCGTTGGACGAGTCCATAACAGTTTTGGTCATAGCCGCTAATTGGATTGTGATATTTTTTTCTGGCTATGACGATAGTGTTATCCTGGCATTGTCAAACTCTTAACTCCTATTATATTTGTACTCAGCTTCGAAAAATATTTCTCGTGGTTCGTTTGTGAATCTTAATTGTTTGGTCACTGGCATTTAACGTGGTGGACATGTACAAATATTGATTAAACATTATATCGAAATTCAACAACAATAGGATATACTTAATATATAGGAAAAGGGTTTTTGTTTACAAAAGGGCAGTTTTTTTTTTGAGGGGAACACAAAAGGGCAGTTATATTTGATAATACTTTTGTGGATGTAACTGAAAAGGAAGAATATGATTTTTTTTTTTGTAAAAATGAATTAGATGATGATGACGTGGATAATAATTAAGGATCTGATCTATTGTATTAGTTATTTGGATTTTCAAATAATCTCTTTAGCATATTTGGAAAGGAAATAATTATTTATATAGCATATTTGGAAAGGAAATAATATAATACTCCCTCCGTCCCATAATATAAGTCCCTTTCCTTTTAAAGTGTCCCAAAATATAAGTCCTATTTCTATTTTCAATCAATAATTATGTCCAAAATACCCACATGAAAATAATTTAATTCCCAAAAAGTCCTTATAATTTCAGCTTTCAATGCACCATTATTAATGATAAATGGAATCTTTTACCCCATTAAACTCATCTACACATTAAACCATGCAACATTAATGTTCAGTTTTTATTTTTTGTTAAAAAGAAAAACACAATATAGGTGTTTCCCAATAAAAATGAATCTTTTTATTCAAATAAAATAAGATTCCACTTTACCTTAATTCCCGTGTAAAAACAGAATCAGGACTTATATTATGGGACGGAGGGAGTACTATTTATCTTCAAAATTTTAAACGAATATCTCAAAAGTATATTCCGCGCAATCTTTTTGTACGTGAGTTAGTGGGTGGTTAGGAACTAAGGTTTTGTCTAAGGTTTTTGCCTTCTGTCATCACACCAAAACCCATTGTACTTCCCCCTCAATCTCGTCACGAAAGCGGTGGAGTGACCGAAATTAAGTCCAATACATTGCTTGGAATTGTCGGTCTGCAATTGAACCAATGGCGGAAGACAAAAACGGCTCCTCATGTGTAAGTATTACATGGCGGTTTTCTTTATTTTCCTTCATTTATGTGTTCAATATTATATCGACTAACATGTAGCCAATTAATTAAGACTAAGCATCGCCAACGATTAATATTGTAATTACATATTCAATATAAATTATATAGATATGCAATTGGAAAATATATCTTCCACAGTTATAAATCCGAAACTTGATTTTGCATTTTTCGCCTTCATTTTATTTGTGTAGGACTTAGGTGTGATTCTAGAAGCCATAAATGAAATACGCTCAAAAGTTACCAACATCGAGTTGTCAGTTGGCTCAACTAAATTCAAAGCAACATGATTGTGATGCCCCTCAAAAAAAACATGATTGTCATGGTGAAGCCAATGGTGGGAAGTCATCAATGGACAACGAAGAAGGTGATTGCACACGAGGGAGAACAAAAATCAACAAGAACTCCAAGTGCTAGTTGCACTACTAATAATAGATCGAATTCCCCTTTCCTAAGTTCTACGATGGTGGATTGGTTGATTGCTTACAAAAATCAAAAACTAAGCATAAGCTAGACATTGATTTGGGAGGACAAGAGGAGGAATGCGCGGAAGAACTCTTAGAAATTGAATCATTTAGTATCCGAAATATTCGTTTCAATGTGCCTCAATTTCCTCCGGGGGTTGGAAACATTGAAAGACGTGAAGGATGAGGCAAATAAAGAAGTAATAAAAAGCCAAAAAGCCTAGTGATGTCTCGAAGACTCCAAACTTTATCTCAACATCAAAGGGCGGCATTGACCTATACGGGTGGAGCAAACAATGAAGATGAAACAATGGAGAAGCGGACTCCTCAGGTGGATAAAACAGGAGCATACAAAATCAAATGAAACCATAAGTTTTGATAGTGTATTGTTTTGTCGGCACTTATTATTTCAACGGTCGTCACCTTGTACTTATGTCCCCAATTTATAGGCAAGCAAAGCCCAAGGAAACAAAAAGCGCAATTCAAATGCACAAATCGATCGGGTATACCTTAACATTTGATTTGGCAATTTGGTAGCCGAATTGTTAATGCTTGATTTGGCCATCTAAACACATTTTTTGGACATTATCATATTACACTTGTATATACCGAGGTAGTGAAAGAAGGAAAGAAAGCATCTAAATCTAATCTTCGGCCGAGCATCTTCAAAGCAAAGAGGCGGGAAGAAGTGCAACGTAAAAGAGCATATTGTCTTGCAGGTGCATTGTGGTCATCACCTTTACCTTTTCCTGCCATTACCACACGCATATCAATTATTGCTATTAAGGACTAACATTTGCTTGATGCATTTCCTATATAATTTGGCAAGGATGAGGAGGTTGTGCTAGTAATGGTAGCCCTCCGGGTCTCAAAAGACGAAGTTCTAACAAATTGCCAAAGCCAGTATTCCATGAGTATCTACCTCAACTAGTAGATCGGGACAAGCAAATATGCTTAAATATTCACAAGTCTGACAAAATATGACGAAGTGTTCCAAGTGAGGGTATGCACAGGTTGACAGTTGGTGACTCTATGTGCGTATTTCCAGATAGATGGTTGTCTGATCATGTAAGCTGTCTACTCAAGTCTTGACTATCAGTACTACATAATTTTAATTCCAGTGATATGCTTACAAAGTTGTATTTTTTTGACAGTTTATCAATGTCCACTTATATGACATGCAACTGGGGTTAATGGAGACCAACTCCACGAAGATGGTACTGTCCCCATCTTTCCAAGTACATTTCCGATTTTGGGTTACAC
Source organism: Beta corolliflora (assembly GCA_947648045.1). Lineage (NCBI taxonomy): Eukaryota > Viridiplantae > Streptophyta > Magnoliopsida > Caryophyllales > Amaranthaceae > Beta > Beta corolliflora. The sequence continues at coordinate 743,732 of CANSZD010000780.1, forward strand.
TAATTTGACTTTCGTACTTTGCGGTTATTGAGTTAAAACAAAATATAAAAATGTTTCAGGGTGTTGTACTTAAGTTCGATGAATGAAATCCATTTAAAGGAAGTCAAGCCATAATGAATAGGTCTTCAGCCGTGAATGAAACCTTTATCCCAGAACACGTCGATAAGATTGAACAGGTTTTCATATTTGCAAGTGTTGCAATTTGTTTGAGATTTTAAATCGCCTTATTAGTTAATCATCTCTCAATATCTTCGTTTGTAGGTTTTCATTCCATGTGCTAGATAACGAGGCGAGACATTGGTTCCTGTTGGTTTTCCATGTCTTCAAAAAAACTGTGTACATCATAGATTCATTAGGAGCCTCGAACAACCGCTTCATCTTCACTGAGGTAATGGTAACTATTTCAAGCTAACGCGCTGTACATTTTCCAATGTAGTGACTATAACGATTGTTGACCCAAAATTACTTCAATTTGATCAGATGAGCAAAGCTGCGACAGTGCTTCGAAGAAATCGCTTAGGTGGACTCTTCAAGGAGTACAAAGAATATTTATATGACGTCATACATGTTCTGTTACAACCAAATTGGTAACTTTAATTCTACACATTTAGTTTAGTTATATATACTATCTAAATAAACTAATCGACATTACAAATTCACCTTTTGAGTCATGACTTGTGGAATGTATGTCCTCAAGTACATCGAATGTGCCGATATCAAAGCCATGCAAGACATTACATACTCCGTAAGAACCTTCAGTTACTGTATTGGGGTTAAAATGTTTTGAAACTGCAATTGTCATCTAATTTTGTTTTCTAATTGACCAGACTCACGAGATGCGTTACATGCAAAAATAACTTGGCAAATATCATAAATTTCAGCGGTGTTGGTTTGAGTTGTGTTAGCATATAATTTTGCATCGACACAAAGTCTTCGTTATGTATTCCTAGCATGAGTCTTGTTAGCATTCCCCATTTTTTATACAACAATCTTTTGAAATTTTATATTCCCTAAAATTATATGAATACGATTGTTGGAGAACTAAACTTTCTTTCATTAATGTGTAGCAATATATTTATGGCAATGTCCAAAAAAGGCCGAGGTCACTATTGACCAAATACATAAATAGGAAATCTTCGGAACTTTAACTCATGACACAACGGAGTTGGTTCATTCCATTTTGTTGATTCTTAGAGTACCTTTTTGTGTCATGCCATATAATGATCGTGGACATTACCAAATCATAATACAGACAAATATTTGATAGTGCATGAGTAACGCAATGTCCAAGTTGGAAACACAACACTTAGTTTTACCAAACCAATATATTATGTGTAATACGATAGTTGAAGTACTCTAAAGCTTGTCTTTCATTTATATGTAGCAAAGTTTATGGCAATCTCCAACCATGATTTTGGTCATTATCAAACAATGTCACAAATAAAATAAATCGTAATGTCATGTGTCAGGATTCATGAATACGAAAAACAAATACATATATTGAACTAAAGAAGTATTGCAACTTTTAGTTATGACAAACCATTTTGGTTCATTATTCTATGTGTTGTTTCTTATAGTACACTTTGTGTCATGTCATATGATGATTGTGGACATTATCAAATTCGAATACGGGACAAATATTCGATGGTGCACAAGTAACACAAGGTCCAAGTTTCAACACAACACTTAGTTTTACCATACCAATATTATGTGTAATACGATTGTTGAAGTATTGTAACTGTCTTTCATTTATGTGTAGCAAAGTTTATGGCAATCTCCAACCATGATTTTGGTCATTATCAAACGATGTCACAAATAAAATAAATCATAATGTCAGGACTCATTAAAGAAGTATTGCAACTTCTAGTTTTGACAAACCATTATGGTTCATTATTCTACTTGTTGATTCTTAGAGTACACTTGTGTCATGAAACATTACCAAATCAAAAATACGAGACAAATATTCGATAGTGCACAAGTAGCACATGTTCCAAGTTTTTAACACAACTATTAGTTTTACAGTACAAATATGTCTAAGAAATAGCAAAGAAAATACAACAACATCGAACTTCGTTCTCTCAACTAGCCAGTGCCAACTTATGGACAGCATCTTTCAACTGATTTTCATCCCATTCCATCAACGAAATTAGAGTTTTTGTGCGATGTAGTGTAAGATCCTAATTTGTTGGAAAACATATGCACAATTAGTTACTTTGAATAGAGCAATGCATGAAAAATATGCAAGGTTGGATATGATTGACCATAGATATCCATTACCTCAAAGTATTTCTTGTTCGTCCACTTTCTCTTGTTATGTGCTTCCATGTATTTGATGACATGCATCCCACAGTCATATCTAAAACGAAAGTGGGAGACTTTAGAAAAAACGTATAGCCGTCTCCAAAAAACGAAATTGTAAAAGAAAAGTTGACTTGTGAATGACGTACTCGTTAACATGTCTCGGGGTATTAACATGCTTGATTTCCCAACGAGAAAATGCCTTAAACCTTTTGACCTCTCATCTCGCCTTGTTTGAAGACATAAGTGTGGGCCAGTTTCCTAATCCGTGTCGGAAATACGGCATTATTTTACATACACAAGAAAACCCTCCAACCAACCGGACAATCGAAGACGAATACCGACATTTGGCATTATCAATCCTTTTGACGTGTTTTCATCGGGGGTGCGAATCAAGCATGTAAATTTTGGAGTCCTCCCATACAAACAACACACATGTAAAAATGGTCTGACTTCGGTGTCCACAATGGAACCATGATCTACAATATACTATATTATTAAACTATTCCCCAAAAACAAAACAGATATTAGCGGAATAATATAGGGAAATTACTATTACCTCTTTGCATTGGTCTGGATCATGTGGCAAGTATGATGTTCGCATAATAGGTGAATCCGAAAAATATTTTGATCCATTCCTCGTCCTTTTCACATCAATCCCTTCAGTATTGAAATTTTTTTATAATATTAAATACATTATAATTTCATGACAAATTTCAACCATTATAAACAGCAGCTCGAAGACATCGCAACTAACTCGGAGTGACGTCGGGATGAAAAAACTTGTTTGCCTATTTATTGTCTCTCGAATCCCCACCAAATTGATGATCTTAAAAAAATCCCACATTCAATTTAAGCATCACTGATTTTTCAATCATTTATAAACAGTCTTAGATATTTAATTTAGTAATAAATTCCTTACTTGTTCCGTCAATTCAGACCCCGGATGCATGGTCCGTAGCTCTTTCCTTGCTGCATCGGTCCACTTTGACTTGAACAACACCTTACTATTACAAAAGTTAAACACAAAATTAAAGGTTCACGTTCACAAAAGTTTTCAAGTGAAACTTGGCCACAGATAAATATGGTTGAAGATTAACTTCACCGACCCACTCAGAGTTCTAACGCAGCGTTGAGTACATATGACACAACTGCTTTTGTATCAGCCTTGCATTTTTTCATCGCGATACTTAGCGACACCTGTTTTATCTGGAACGGCTCCTCTTCATCAACCTGAACTCATTCAGTTCACAACATACGTGAGCAACTATAAATAATGATGCTCAAAGTAATGAAGAAATTCTATATAATTACGCGTTTTTTGTTTGGTAATGTCCTAAATACGTTCTCAGTTGCGTAAATGAACAAGTAAAGTGAATAATATAAATTCTGTAATTCAAAAATTCTTAAATAATCAACAAACTAACCTCTTCATCGCTTCCTTGAGTTGTTTCAATCTTTTCCGCATGAGCTTTACCTTTGTTTGTTTTTGTTATTTCACTAGGAACAATACAAGAGGGAGGGGGGTGAATTGTATTTGTAGAAATAAATGTAACTTTTTGCGGAATTGTAAAACTTAAACAAAGAAACAAGCTAAAGGAACACAAGTGATTTTTACGAGGAAAACTTCTTGGGCCCAACAAGAAGAAACATCCTCGACCACTAGGATTTTAAACTCAACACTTTCACTAATTAGGCCAAACAACTTTGTTACAACCTAATTCTACTCACGGGCAACACCTTGAGTTCCTAAACTCAAGTTCCTGAACAAGCTTGTTCCTACAGTTGTTCCTCTTAACTTCACTTGAAGTTATCTCACTTTAACTCGCTTCACTCAAAGCTTCTCTCTTACAGAACTTCACTCAAAGTCCCCTTACCCCAAAACCAAAATTACAATGATCAATAATAGCTTAGTGGAATAGAGTAAGAAGACAAAGAACAAATGGCTTTTATGAGAGAATGAAGGCACTGACACTTTACTTAGTTAAACTCACTAATTCACTTGGTCAGTCACAAATTGGAACTTAATTAGACATTAGTATTGCAGTGATAACATAGAACGTGGGATAAAATCATGTGTTAGTGGTAAAAACACTTTCCCATTATGTTCCTCAACTAGAGGAACACGTTCCTTTTCAGTACCCATGATCTCCATGATCTCTATTAAACGTGGGTTATGAAAATTTTACTGCTTCCTTAAATTTAGCAACCACTAAAGCAGTAAATTACAAATCTGATTTAATTTAGAAATATTTTAATTAATAAAACCAAATTAACATCCTTTTATCAAAATATTATCTTTAAAAATATTTTCCATAAAACCGAAAAGGATATTTATTATCTTATAAATTAAAATAAAATCTTTTCCTTAAAATCAGATTTTTACTTATATAAAATGGTTTCCTAGAATCTAGGCATAAATCACTCAAGCGACATTTATTAACCGTTGTACTGCTTCATCCTATGTCTAGTTCCTTTTAATAGTTAGTTCCTTTAACTTAATATGACAGTGCAGCTTCATCTGTTCCTTAGTTTGTTCCTCGGTGTCTTTTTCCCCTTTGTCATCACAAAAGATCAAACTCTTGGTGATTTTGAGAAGACTGATATTTACAAGACCTTAAGACCATTAACAAGCACAAAAAAAAATGGTTAAGTTAGAAATTGCAAAGGTTACACTTGCTCAAACATCAATCACATAATACTAGCCATTCCAAGTAAGAAATTATGCAATCAAATCACAAACGAAGACAAATATAGCAAAAGTCATTGTATTTATAACACTTGTTCCATAAAAGTACAAAAGATAAAAAGGAAGAAAAGAAAAGAAAAGAAACAAAAGCTAAGAGTTCATGTTCCTTGAAGAGAAACAAGAACTAGACATTAGGAAGGGAAGGGGAGTTGTGTTCCTCTACTACTTCTTCTTCAACCCTTCCTCTAACTTCTTCATAACCTCTCCATGATGTCCATCAAGTCGTTGCCTCAAAGTGTTAATTGCTTGGGCCATAATCTCCATATTCTTTTGTTGTTCTATCACCGTATCACTAAGAACTTTCATTAGACCCATCATCTTATCTGTTTTATCATCCAAAGTCCAATGAAGGTGATTATAGAACTTGATCATATGTTGAGCGAGGGAGATAAACCTCATTTACCCAACCAAAATCATCAAGGAACTTGTTCCTTTCCCTTTGAACCAAAGTCAGTGGGTGGTTTAAGTGGGGGAACCTGGGGTGTTTTCTTGGGATGGTCCCCTTGTTCTGTGAGAGGAACAAAAGGTGAAGTGGTGGTGTAAAGGGAAGGAAGAAATGGCGGTTGTGGGTGGAAGGTCCACGGATGTAGAGGAGAATGGGTTTGGTTCATTCATTGCAACCTTCATCTGCTCATAACTGCAAGGAACGAGAGAAGGAGGAGGGAGAGATGGAAGGAATTGTGGTGAGGGTAATTGGTTTTTTTTGTGAAGATGGAGGAGTAGGTTCCTTAGGTGAGTTTTTAGGCAATTCTTCTTCATCGGATAGGACTAAAGGAGAATCCTCATTTCAAGGATTAGGTGTAGTTTTAGTAATTCTCAACCTAGAGCTTTGTCTAACACGTTTAGGAACAGGGGGGGTAGGATTTTTAGCAAGCTGTTTTCGTCTCTTAGGTGGCTATTCCTTTGGTTCGTGGGTGTAGGAACTTGTTCCTCCACAATCACTTCCTTCGGTTCCTCCTCTATTTGCCTTAGGCGTTTTCTCTTTTGTGAGGAACTAGAAGCAATCCCTCCCTTGAGTCAAAATCCCATCTTGGACAGAGAGGTCCAAACCATACAAAGTCTTTTCATTCAATATATTACCTTGTTTAATTCCCAAGGTAGGCCAACGGTGGTCTTGACTTTGAAGTGAGAAAGAAGAGAAGTAATGAGTGCTCCATATCCAACAACACAATGGTTCTCAATACAAAGGAGTTAGATGTTGGATAAAGAGAGAAGGAAAGTTTATTTGAATGTGGTGGTCAAGTGCGTAACATGTAACACATATCTAGGGAGACCCACCTCATTCCTCTTTTGGTTCGAGGAATGAGTGCCCTCCAAACAAGATTAAACAAGATTTTGTGTACCGGGAGAGAAGATTATGGTTGATCTTAGTTTGGCGTCCAGGTTCCCCCAAAGGATTCAACAATGTCATCCTGGGAGAAATTGGAAAAGGAAACAATTCCTTTTCTCTTAAAAATACGTGATCGCTTCCTTTGCAAGGAACTTCCCATATTTTTCCAAAGTTTCTTGAGAAAATTTCTATTTTTTTCGCCCTTACTTCGGTAGTACATACTCCATCGGTATTGATGAAGTTTCGCACAAAACTCATCCATGGCTAAAGGAACTAAGGCATTGTTATATGCGGTTTCAAACAAGTATTCCATACCTTGTTCCTTTAGGAATTTCAAGTAGTTCATTAAATTGAACTTTCTTGGCCCATTCTAGATCGACACAAAATCCTAACACATACCTCGAATCACTTCGTTCCACTCTTTTCGAGGAAGAAGCAAAGCAATTCCTTTGGAAGGAACATGCGTAGCTTCTTCTTCCCCCTCAACCGATTCGGGGTTTCTTCTTCATCATCTTCCCCAATCGGTTTCGTCTCTCACACTTCTCCTTGGTGACTCCAATTTTGCCTTCTACCGCCATTTTGTTTCTTGAGAATTTTCGATTTCTAGGGTTTTGGATGGAGAAGAGGGGTTTTCCATTTGTGAGTTTGTGGGAGTTTTTGCTTATGGAAAATGTGAATTGAGAGAGGTTTTTGCCATTGGGTGAAGAGAAATTAAGGTTTTATTTGTGTGAAGAGGTGTGAAGGAGATGAACAATGGTGAAGTTGAAGCGTTTAAGGAACACGGTTTTGGAAGGGAAGAAAGAAAAAGAAAGAAGATGCATGTAACGGTGAAATGAAGAGTTACACTAGAGGTGTCAAAAACTGGAGTCGACCCACGGGGTGAACCCGCATGCGACCTGCACCTAACTCGTGCTGGTGCCAGAGTGGTCGGTTGGAAGCTCAGCCATTCCGGACCCGGGCCTGGCCCACCCGTGCCCAGTTGAACCTGTGGAATTGGTAACCCCGACTCCGAACCGGGCCGACCTGTAGATCTCGGCCAGCCGCCCACCCGTGAACAACGACCCTGCACCCCAACCTTCTCGACCCAAAACTAACCCGCACCCAACTTCACCCGCCAATGACCCAGTTAAACCCACCACGATTATCACCCAACCCAGTTCTTGACCCAACCTAGTTATCACCCAACCTCAGCTTGTGACCCAAACCCCAATTGCAAACCGGCCTAGTTGTAACCCAACCGGTTTCCAACCCGGCCAGTTGGTAGACCCAACCCGGCTTATCACCCAATCCAGGTTGTGACCCAACCCAGGTTACCACCCGACCCGCATTACCACTCGACCCAACTAAACCCGACCCAAAACCATTCCGACCCAATACAACCCGACCCAAAACCATTCCGACCCAACTTTACTAATGAGTAGTTCAACATATATTGTTTTGTTGGTCAATTTTATTTTTTGAACAAGAAAATATTCGTCACTTTTTGGTCAAAGTAATTAACAAATATTATTTGTCGTGACATAATTAAGATCTCTAAAAGTATTATTTGGCAAAATTAAGAACTACTAGAAGATAGACGCGAAGCAAAGTAGCATTTTGCAATATGTTTACTCCATCAATTACTGAAGTACCCAAACAAAACTATAAAAGATCATGTTTTATAAAGGTGCATATTCCGTACACTATACAAAGAAGATAAACATTGATATATCACTCCAAAATTTCTAAATTATCTTTGCAATTTCCATTGTAAAATGTTTTACATCCAACCAAACCGAGCTATAGTGTTAGTGTAATTTTTATAGTGTATAGTTAGATGGGGCAAAAATTTGATCCATCTATGAGATGGTTATATC